>KK499933.1:571555-585137 GCA_000688715.1 Glossina pallidipes | reverse complement strand
TCGTTTTCGACAAATAATTAATCATTAATTAACCAATGGTCCCAAGCTTTACCGTCAAAGTGTGTTTTGTTCAACGTATTTCCATGTTTGCCATGTTGTTACATTTTCAACTTATTCTGAAATTTCAGGTCTTCGCTCTGTTGGGACATAATGCAGCTTTTATATCCGTTATCCTAGTATCTCTTCGTGGTTGTTGCTGCTTCGATAAGAACTGCCTTTTGTCTTTCAATTATAATTCTCTTCTTAAGTTTTAATAAATGAGACCGAATGCTATTGGTGTTATGTATATCGTATTACAAGATTTTATGCGTTTTTGAGGTATCTGTCGAGTTGATGATATTTTGTTCGCGTTGTGCTTTTAGTTTCTTGAATATTATTGTCTTACATGACCGAGAAATCAATCATAAATTCTTAGATGTACAATCGTTCCTACATTATTGTGTCTTTGCTTGTAGTGGTGGTTCATGATAAACAATTATTAAGCAAACGTGAAATCGTTTCCGTTACACTTCCAAGTCTATAACAACTGACATCTTCGATTGCCCTAATAAAGTATATTTCAACCAATTGTTGGCAGTTTCGAGATCAATACATTGCTGATTGATTAAATTTGGATATTTGCCATCTAATGGTCAATTTCTCAAATTTTTGTATTAGATTTTCGATTGTGATTGATTGGAAAGGGCTATCACTTTTTAGATTCACTGGTGTTACTTCATCGGTCGGCCATGAAGATTTCAATATTATTATTATTATTATTATTATTATTTATATTATTATTATTATTATTATTATTATTATTATTATTATTATTATTATTATTATTATTATATTACATTATATTATATTATATGAGATGCTGACAACCGGATACACAAGCAAGTGATCAGAGGGTATCAAACGAATCGGTCTGAACCGAGTACTCTCTTCTCTCTTACTTGCTGCCTAATCACATGCATATACAAATATTTACAATTTTAAATGTTCATATGAAAAGTAACGCAAAATTGCTCATACTTTTATATGCATATAGGCTTGTACGTATGTAAGAGTCTCGTTTGAGTATAGCGTGTTTCCAAATAATATAAAAAAAAAAAAAAAAAACTATTCTGAAAATAATACTAGCAATAAAACGTTTAAAATGTTTTCATTAATATTTCCAAGAATGATAAGAAATTCCACTATTTCATGCGAATTTAGCCTCGAACGTGAATAGAAGGAAATTTGATTTTGAATGAATTATTTATTTAGTTTACCCGATAACCTTAAGCAATTGTAATGTTATCTCTTAAAGAAATTGTTATACAAAAAAGAAAAAAAAAAAAAAAAAAAAAATACTGATTTAATAATAAACGTGAGTTGAGTTGCAATGAATTCGAATTTTTTTTTTTTTTTTTTTCTTTTTAAATTAAGATTCTACTTCAAATTAATTTAATTTCCTTTTTCAGAGTTCCAAGTTATTCCTAGAAACGATCGACTATTCGAAAAAGTTAAACAAGAAAACACGAATGAAATAAATTAAAATAAAATATATTCTAAAACACAAACGAAAACTGCCTGAAATTTTAACTGATTTTCTTTTTCATAATTTTTTTCCAAATAAATTATTAATTAAAAGTAAAAAGAAATCGTACACAAAATCTAAAGTTACTAAGTTACTAAGAAAAAAAAAAACCAAAAGAAAAAACAAATAAAGAGAAGAACAAACTCTGTTACAAAAATATTAACATCAAACTACCAGCAACAAAGTTGCAGCAACAATGTTTAATACGATAGTCAAAATTAATGTTTTTATGAAAATAGTAGAAATTTAAGTAAAATTTTGCAAGAAAAAAAATAAAAACAAAAAAACAAACAAACATACATCACGCAAATCAAAAAAAATTTTAAATTCTTCCAAAATCTTTAAAAATAATAAATGAACATATAAGCGAAAAAGAGAAGAAGAAAGGAACAAAATAGATAAGACGGTTTCATTGCTTAGAGAAAAATCAATTTAGTATGGTGCGTATGAATGTTTCAGCTTCACCCGAACAAGCTACAACACAACAACAAAAACCCAATAATTTGTCTCATAAAAATAATCACAATAGCAATAATAGTCTAAGCAACAATGTTGCTTCAACTTCATCGTCAACGTCGTCATTGAATAGCACTGCATCACTGGAGCAAAGTACCTCAGCAGGCATAGTAATGGTGGTACCGCAACAGCAACAACAACAGCAACAGCAGCAGCAACAACAAACGTCGCAACAATCACCACCAACACCCACAGCAGGCCAGACTCAAGGAATACAATCTCAGCAACAGCAAATTCAATATACTCATGTCCAGCATAATATGCAACATCATGTATTGCCTCAACAACAACAACAACAACAGCAGCAGCAGCAGCAACAACAACAGCAACAGCAACAACAGCAACAACAACAGGCTCAACATTCGCCCTCTGAAGCCAGTTCAAATCCTTCGTTGCCGGGCTCGCCACCGTTGCTGCAATCAACCGCTACGCCACCTCAGGGGGCCCAAATGGTAGCATCTGTGCCTTGTGCTGTACACCATCCCCAACAGCACCAACAACAGCAAATGGCTTTAATGGCAGCCATGCAAGCACATATGGCGGCCACGGGTGCCGGACCATTACCACCGCATCCTACGCATATGCATCATCATCATGGTCCACCACCGGGACCACATGGGCCACCGCCTCTGCCACCGCCAAATCAACATGGCCATCAACCACTTGAGAACGGACATGTTGCTAGCGGTATCTCACCAAGCGGTTCCACAGCTAGTAATATTAGCTCAGGTAGTTCAGGCAACGGGATTAATGCAGGTAACGTGCTGACAGCACCTGGTCCACCACCGCCAGGACCTGTTTATATACAATATCACGGGGAATTTTATCCAGCTGAATATTATTTGGCCCCTCATCCACATGAGGGCATTTGTCCACAACATCCACATCATCCCCAGCCAATGTGTGCAATACCAACCGACTTCGGTAAGTTTTTTTTTTTTAAATCAAGCGGATTTGAGAAAAATGTTAAAAATTTCCGAATTTAATATCTGATGGCACTCGCAGATAAATACATTGTAGCCCTAATAGAGTATTAATTTCGAAAAATAATTCCATCGCAGATTAACACCAGTTTAGTAATCATCACTTTACACCCTGACACCTGTACGTTAAAAGAAACAAGAAAAAAAAAAAAAAAGAACAAAAAATTCACAGATCAGACATCAAAATCCGAGCTCATTCAGTCATCCGTGCATTTAAATAGTAGAAAATTTATTATGTTAAGACTGAGAGAAAGAACGAGACACACACACACACACACACATACGCAGATAGAGAGAGAGAGAGAGAGAGAAGGAGTGCAAAGAAGTGCAAGTAGAAATCCCGTTGACTAGACTCAAGTGAAGTGATGCATAGAAAATGCTCTTAAATGAATTTCTCAAATGCATAAATTACAAGAGACGAAATGCAAAGAAACTGACGTCCACCCATAAATACCTTCATAGATGTATGCAGCTACATACATTTATATATATATATATATATATATATATAGGTATATGGCTTTATATAAAGAGGTTTGGAAAGCCGTTATCCGGCGCCATTTTTCAAAAAACATCAGAGGCCAAAGCAAACATGTACGACATGACATTTACGAGCCACGATTTTTTCTCAAAAAAAAAAAAAAAAAAATTTTTAAATTAAAATTTTTTTTTTACTTTTTATTATATAAGAGAAAGTGTGAATTTTTTCTTTATTTTCATGTACTTGAGTGCGTAGTTAGTTACATTTAAAACAAAAAAAAAAAAAAAACAAAAAAGAAAAAAGAAAAAAATGTCAACAGACGAAGGTTTTGTCATTAAAATAGAAGTAAGTTGTGGTTGTTGTTTTCGTCATTGTTACTATTTAGCAAGTGTTTTTAGTGACGAGACGAATAAATGCTATTTAAGGATTTGTAATTCGATCGCCATTAATAAGTATAAAAACTAAATGAAAATAAACGCAGTGTCTGTAAGACCTCCTCTTCTAGTTTGTTACGTCTATTGTTAGGCCATCATTTTCTCGAATCGCTTATTCATTCACTTAACTGTATGTTTCATTATTCAAGTGCTTTGCTTGTTGTACCCTAAAAAGTAGCAAAAGACTTTTAAGGTAAATACAAAAATTTACAAGAAACAATAACAACAACAATAGCAACAAAAACAAAAAGCGTACGTAAAAAGTAAACAGAAAACAGAAAGCCCCTTAGGTCGACAGACATAACATTAGACAAGCTGCTAAGAAATTCATATATATATATATATATATATACACAGATATATATACACATCAAATACATATACATTGAAATGCTTAGAAGCACTTAGAAGAGAGGCATTGAATGCATGCAGTGGAAATTTTATGCAAGACTTGATTAATAGTTTTGTTAATTTGTCATTAGTCTTTGGCTCAATGATAGCAAACAGCAACGACAACAGCAATAACAATAGATTGTAATGCCTTGCATTATGTAAATGCATGTTTGTATTAGTTTATGTATATGTGTATGTATATTTCTGCTTATATTTGTAATAAATGGCATCGGTTTTAATGGCTCGTTGCTAATGCCATTCACTACATTTATTACATTCCTTTTGCCCTCGCTTTTACTTCTTCTTCTTCTTCTCTAATTCTTTTAGCATTATGTTGTTATAAATAAGTTCGTGTCGATAAAGTATGCGTGTTGTGACTGCTTTTGCTACTTCTTCATGCGTATATTATTTTAAAGGAATGTTTTTAAATTTATCTTCCTTTACTCCTTTTAAGGTTTTTTTTTTTTCTAAGACCACTCAGGGGACGTCCCCTGTACGTGCTTACACGGTGTTGATCAAGGAGAGTTATAGGAAGAGTGGGTTGAAGAAAGGGAGCGGTATTTGTGAGCATTCAACTTGAAAATGGAGACATCAGCTCTGGCAGGAAAGACAACTGCTGGCAATTTGTTCCAAAGGCGGGCGGTACGGTTAAACAACGATAAGTTGCGGGATTGTGTTGTACGGTATACAGGTAACTCCGCGACCAATGGGTGAGAACGCTGAGAAAGACGTGCTGTTTTTTTGAAGGATTTAATGGGCGGACATATTTCTTTTATGTCCGTGCAACACTTGCGCCGAACGTACCTGTATGTAAGTGCAACGCATCCCGCATTACGTCGATGTTCAACGGTATCGAAAGTTTTGGACACAGTTTTATCGCCCACTTGCACCTGAGCCTTTCGTTGTATGTCGTCGGGGGCCTCCAAGCATAGTTTGTGGGCTCGCGCTCAACCCTTGCCTGTGATGCAGTAATTTTGGCTGAATATAGGCGCTGCGAATGGTTCGGATATCGGCCGCAGTGAAGTATTTTTTGCATCGCTTTAAAAAATCTAATCGGCACTTTGAACACATGTGCTGTATAACGGGTTTCGTTTTGTATTCTCATGCCCACAACATCAAGGGTTGCCGATTGTTATACACTGACACCACCAAAAGTGAGAGATTTTTCTCTCTTTCTGCACGGATCAGTATTGTTACCAAAAACAAAAAGTTCGTTTTTGTTTGAACATTTTATTAGTTAAACATTTTATGAGGAAATTTTTATAGCTTGACTCATAAAAAAATCGGAAACAATGACTTCACTTTGAAGCTTACTATCAGAAGCTAAGCATGCATGTAGAATCAGATCGGTAATAAAGACATGCATAGAACGCTAATATACTTTGTTCCCGCTGGGCGTTACTTTAGGAATGGAGCTTGCGATATTCAACACAAAAATATCAGAGGATGTTGTCATTACATAACACTTTGTAGCCCTTTTTCTGTATTTCCGACAAAATATGTGCACTGTTCCGCAATAATATCTCCCCTTTTGAGACTATCCACATAGTAAGTAACATGTTTCAGGCACAGTGTTACTAACTTTCAATAAAATCTAATCAGCTGATCCCTCCAAAAAAAGGGGGCATCCTACGATTGCTGTTAACTGTGACTATTCGTGCTCTGGATAATATGAAGCAACCATTGTTTATCATCCGTCACGATTCACCGACCCATAGTAACGCTTTTAATCAATAAATCAATAAAAGCTCCCAAAAAACAATATTGCGCTTACTCCAAAAATTTGGAACTTATTGAAAGGCGATGCTTTAACATTAAATTGATTCGTATTTAGTCTCATGCATCTCTCTCTCCTTTTTTAAATGATTTCGCAGTTAAAATACTTGCTCTCGCTATGCATTAATTTTCCTTTCTATTATTTAATATTTTTTAAAATATTTATTTTTTAAAAAATTAATTAAAAGTTTGTTATGTGAACAAAAGGATTCGATGAAAACCCAGAACTTCTGTTGTGTGTTTTTGCGCGAAGAAATTTGAATGATTTAAATATTAATTTAAAAATTGCTTAAATTGTTTTTACATTCGCTCTTATTTGTACTTCCACTGTTATACCCATTCAGAGGAAGCAAATTTATTAAATATTTTAAATGCCATCTGTGCAAAGAAGCAAGTTTTTCCTTTCTTTTGTATTCCTTTAAAATATATACCACTGGGATCAAAAAGTAGTAAGAAAAAAACCCGGAGAACGCCACCTTAAGAATTTCTCCTCTCCAAATGCTGCAGAGCGACAATAAGAGATTTCGCAGTCGTTAGGGAAATATCCAACTGCAGGCCCACTTCTACATCTCTTTATAGTAGTAGGCCTTTTTATAATATAGTAGTTTTTCAAAGCTCCTTCATCAGAAATTGAATTCATATTCTTGTGCATCGGTTGCCTTCTGCCCGGTGTGTCTCAAAAAAGAGAAAAAAAAAAACATCGCAAAATCGTTCAGGGAATGTCGCCTTGACTCGATTGAAGACTCAATAAAAATTGAAAATATTGATAACAAATTTGACGCAGGGTTGTACTAGACTGCTGCCGACCTAAGAACAAAAAAAATATTCCTTGTTAAGGTCAGGCAATTTAAAAGAAAAACCCTACTACAATACTTGAAAGCAGAACATACGTATTTAACGTGATATAGCAGTTGATCTTTCTTACCATTAAGTGCGAATTTCTGCTGGATTTCATTTTCGCTAAGGATATTTTTCGTACGTCAAACGTTCGTAAAGAAAAAGAAAGTCGATTTAAGGACTAATTAAAGAAATATATTTTTATACAGGAAACATTGTAGACTTAATACATTATGCTCACCATTACATGATATTTTCAACACACTCTCTCATACGTATGTGAATTTTAGCCTCAAAGCAATTAGTCTCAAAGTTTATACATTCGTCTGTTTGTACGTAAAGTGATGGGTACGAAATTGTTAAAAACAGAAATATCGCACTGAAGAATGCAATAAATAGACAGAGACACAGTCACAGAGGCAGGGTGAGACAATTTCTATAAAAAAATTTTATCTCAAATTGACTGACTGACAATCTTCTAATGAGTTGTAGGAAAAGTTGTACACGAAAGGAAAACTATGCTATATATATATATATGTATATGCACGTACGTTTATAGATGTGTGCAACGAATGCTTCGTAATTTGTGCATTGTGTGTATTTGAACGATGTTGCAAGTGATAGCAAGCAAGTTTAACTACGTTATGTAAAGATATGCTATTAAGGCTAATGAGAAATTGTTTAATTGAAAATGTGGCATTTACAGTTTACATGTAAAGAAAACGTGAGAAACTTTTTGTTGGCCTCGAAACGAATCTTGAATATCGCCTACGTACGTGCAATATATTTGATCAATAAATTCCATTTATTGCCTATTTGCATGCCAATATGCAGAACGATTAACGAGTTTTATCGTTAGCCATAGTACATTAAAAGTGTTAGTTTTGCCCAATAATCGGCGGCATTCTTGAGCATTTTCGAAATCTTGTTAGAATCGTTACGCACACGTATGTCTACGTAAATATTTTCATGGGATTTCGGACTTTAATTATTTCACATTTGAGCGTGAGACAACTCGTAAGACGCTCTGCAACGATCCCTGAGAAACGCAACAAGCACCACTCATACGATTGCAACAAAAAAACGGCCGCAATGGACATTAAGATGTAAGAAAATTGTTTTTCCATATGATGCCGTTTCGCCAAATTGCAAAATTGAAAGGTGGTCTCCTCTCCTCTAACAGATATTATGTGATTCACATTGTTTTGAAGCGATGACTTACCGTCTTTCGATTTTAAAGGTTAGCCTTTAATGTATCCTTTCGTCCCTTGTCTTTCCGACTCAGAATTTATAGTCTGCCGGGAAGACATATACTAAACATAGGGACTCACGATGAAATGAGTTAATTAAATTGTTTTTTTTTTTTATTTGCTGCTCCATTTTACTAAGAGAGTAAATTAAAAAACTTATTTGTAATCTTAATAAATAAAAATAATGAAAAAAGAGGTTACACTGATCAGTATAAACTAACTGAGCAAAATGTATATACAATTATTGAAGACTCTATATATTTTGAATTACCTTTTACGCCAACTGTGTTTAAGTGAATAGTGATGTGAAAACGATGATATTATTATGCTTTTATTTCGGAGAAAATTTTTTGAAAATTTGTGAAGAAAGAATTGAAAATGAAAAATGTTTCATTTAACCTATTTATTTTTAAATACATATGATCTTGTATGACTTTAAAATTTCATGGAGTCTTCATGATTTTCATCCTACTACTAATTGTTAAAGACAAATTGTGAAGAAAAAAAAAGAGAAAACAAAAGCAAAAAAGATTATAAATGCGTCAATGCACTTTGCAAAGTTCAATCAAGTCAATGTAATGCTTTCAACATGTTCATCATACAAAATTGATTTTACAATTACAGAAGCAAACTCAAGCAATAGCAGCAAGTACAATACTTACGATATTTTGCAAACAAACAGTACTTTCTTCTTAATATAAATAAATGTTAAGAGTTATCTTAAAAATATTTTATTATTATGAGCCGGTGAGCACAAGTTAAACGTATCTCATAAGATTTTATGTCCAATAATTTGCACACACACAAACTTAACAGAAAAAGAGGAGAGAGAAGCAAAATCCGTTTCTCAAGTACCTCCCTACTCATTTAGCGCAAAACGTTTTTACAGTCTACACCACTCATGACACAAGGATACATTATGTTCGTGCAGATGTGTGCAATCATCATCAACACTTGAAATAGACTCGATCGATTTCGAGTCACTTCCCGAATCACTTTCTGAATTGAGCGCAGCTTGTTTGTCTGTCCATTTGTCTGCCTGGCTTGTTTTCTCATGTTCAACCTATAGGTCGCAATTTCTGAGATATTTTAATGAAATTTGGAACACTGAGATGTTTTGGACCAAGGACAAACGCCATTGAAGAACCTTCGGATCGAACCCCGTTTTCGGCAACTTTTGTTCGACTTATTTGGAAAAGTTCTTATTTGAATAACTGTGGTAACCGTATTGTGGTATTGCTTTTGCTTGTAAAATCATACACAAATGATAGACATATAGTTTTTTATCCCTTTGCCTTTGAACTCATCTTATTTAAAGTGCTTACTATTTAAAATTTGTTTGCTTTTGTTTTGGGGGAAAAGCCGAACTAAGAAATTTTTATTATTTTGCTCTATCGATATCTTCTCTTATACGTAAGAAAGACGATCAGATGCTGTCCAAAAAAATTTTATGCTCTTACTGCTTCTTAAGTATGATTGTAGCAAATGTTAGGCGCACTCTTTGAGTAAAGATTAAGTGCAGTTTGTTCAATGACCGTAAAGGGTTTCTCTTCTTGGTATTTGCGGAATAAAGCTTGTTCCATCTGCTCGATGCAGTTGTAAAATTTTCAAAGGGAACTTTTTTCAATCGTAAATCTGTATGAATGTGTTTTCAGGCAGTTATACTCATTTAACATCCGGGTAATATGACAACCACGTCAGCATGCTCTTCTCTCTGGTACGAAGGTGTAAATTCATCTGCCTTGAGAAGAGCGAATAAAGTTCATAAAATTGCTATCCGCATAGCTTCTATATGTTTTCTATACATATTTTCACCTTTAGCTCTAGTCCTCTAGGTTTATTACTTCGAACGCAGAATGAGAGTTTAGCGATTCGATTGAAGTTTAGCGATTCGATTGAAGACAACTATTCTTGTATTGAAATTTCTAATTAGCTTCAGATTATGAGTTGGATTACATTTTGTTAGATCATACTATGCTAAAATTAAGAAAGCTTATACCAAAGGGCTCGGTTATTTTTTTAATTCAATCTTTTCCTGTCCGGTTCCGAATACAGATCTTGGTATGGCTCCTAAAGCGAACGGAGATAAAATTCATGGTATTACAATACAACGGTTCGAAATTTTTATTTGAAGCTAAGGAAAAAATCAAGATTTAAGTAAAAGACAATTATCTTTTTAAACAAAAGTATCTTCATAAATATAATGCTTCTCACGTCTAATTATTCATAAATAAGCCAGTATTTTGGGAAGAAACTTGACGCATGGATATATTGTTTCTATATGCTTGTAGAAAGTTCCGCTTATTGATTATAAACTTAAAAATATATAT
This sequence comes from Glossina pallidipes, assembly GCA_000688715.1. Classification (NCBI taxonomy): domain Eukaryota; kingdom Metazoa; phylum Arthropoda; class Insecta; order Diptera; family Glossinidae; genus Glossina; species Glossina pallidipes. The sequence goes on along the minus strand of KK499933.1, from coordinate 574,573 downwards.
TACAATCTTAGTGAAAGAGAAACTAAATGTAAATCATATTTTCGGACATTAAAAATATAGCAGTTTGTTTTCATACTCGTGAACTTCGAACCTTTTTTACTTTATAAGCAAACATCACGCAGCCATATCATGAGTTTCTGCTAAGCAGAGCACATAGTCTATTGAATGCGTATAACCGACATCCCCATGAAGAAAAAAAATTACACGCATTTCTTTTTTTTTTTAAATCTGAAAAATTCTTCTGTTTTTATAGCCCATATTGCTGTAAATCGACAAATTACCAACAATTTATATGGAACTTTATTCAAGTCCATACGTACGCGTATGCGTAGAAATAATTGAAGTATTTACAAGGGTGTGCATATCTCAAATATAAAATACTTAATATTAATTCTCTTGCGTTTTTCTTTCTTCTCAATATTCGTCCGTTGCATCTTATATTTTCTATTATGATTTTTTGCTTAATAAAAAAAAAAAAAAAAAAAAAAGAAAAAGTAAATCATTATGTTATTCACAGCATTATAAGTACATGCATGCTTGGGCACATGCTTGTGTGTACATAAACGTGTTACGTTATTGTTGTATGCCATTCATAAATTGACCTCATAGGTTCATGACTTTTTATAACGTATATACTGAAAAGATTCGTACATGCACTTATTCGCACATAGAATGACGACAAACACAACGACAACAACAACAACAACAACGAGAATCATCGAAATAATAAAAGTATTTCCTACCTCCTGTTAATACTTATAATGTGTAGGTTAATGCACATACACGCGTACGCACACGCATTTATATACATACGAACACAATTTTTCAATAATGGTTTCGAATGTTGTAGATACACTGCTTGAATAATATACAGGCAGACACAAACAAATAAATGCACATACATATATTCAATCATTTACATATTTATATATCTATACTTGTTTTCCTTCATTTTTTCTTCGCTCGCTTCGTGGCGTTCCTCTTCCGAGATGTTGTACATTATTTTATGTACCCACACCATCGGAGAATGCAGGTATTATAACTTTATCGTTCGATTCATAACATGAACACATAAACGCCTTGAAGAGTCTTTCCACTTAAGAAAATAACCAACAGTTTTGTAAGAATCTCATTCATTCTGATTCTGGGACGCGAGCGATAGATAGATCAATTCCGAAATATGCTTTCTCAGGCACTTTCACTTTGACTTAAATCGTATCCACTTCTAGAAAAATTTAAGACGTGTGATGTGAATGAAAGTGAACGATAGAAAAGATTAGATTTTATTGTCTTTTTTGCATTGTAATCGTCAGAGAAAGTTATTGAACAACAAGCAAGTTTCCAGAGCCGTTGCATGCTTGCAGACGTCCTTAATATTTACGAGGAAAGAATGCGAACTTTATCATCTTCTACTGATAGCTGGCTGCTCACGGCTGGCTCTTTATAAATATGAGTTTGGAGCAGGGAAGAATGGTATCGAGTGTGGTAGGCTTTTGTGTACGTGAGGCGGCTACGAAAACTTCCTGTAGAAAACTGAACTATCTGATGTTCTACTATCAGCTGAATTTATACAGTGCTACGTAATGTACGATCTTGGCTGATGACAAGTCAAATCGAATGACTCGTATAAGCGAAAAAAAAAAAAATTTCTCTGCAACGTCTGAATGTTTTCGCAAAAAGATTTTCTAACTAGAAGTCAAGACTTGCCTTTGGGATTTTCTCACATTCCTTGATAACAAATCGAAACTATTTTAATTAATTTTTTGAGAAATAGTAGTAACAGATGAAGACGGACCGCGTCTTGTTCTTCATAATCTTACAATATATCTGATAATAACCTTAGATCAACCACGCAAGGGGATACCCTTTATATGAAGCTAGGAAAGAGAAAAGGATAGGATGATAGCAGCCTAGTGAGCTTATGCTTAATCGGTAAGTGTAAGGCCTTTGCCGGAGTAAGCTCAACCGCGAGACTTGAACCCGCGAACATTGTCTTGAGAGTCGCGAGCCTCGCCTGACTTATGCGGGCTGATAAACTAGGATAGAAGATGGGCATCTAAGATTCACCTTAAGATGATGAAAGTTTTCTTGCTCGTATTTAAATAATTGCAACATTTCGCTGCTGTTACAGCTGCCGTTGTTATTATTATTTCAGATGTTGTTGTGGTTGTTGTTATTATTATTACGTATTCATTGCGGAAATTTAAAACTATAATTTTATATTTGTATACAAAATAATTTGCATGGCAGTGGCGACGGTGTTTGTGTTAGTTTGTAGTGTATGCAAAGTGGGTTACATGCGCATTAACTTCAAATTATGTTTTTTTTTGTTTTTTTTTCTTTTTCAGTCTGTGAAGAAACATTTTATATTTCTCTCACCTCTTCAACTCCCCTCAAAAAAAAAATTTATCTTATTTCGTCGTTTGTCTTTATTTTAACTTGAAACCGACCAAAATAACAAAAACACCAAACATTATTGTTCAAGTGATTTGAAAAGGGGGCGGAGAGGTTGTTTCTTATGCAATACGACCCTCTTTGGAATTTTTTTTTTTTTTTTTTTTTTTTTTTTTTTGCTTATTTAACGCTAACATTATTATCGAGTAGAAGATTTATTCAAGTTTTTTTGCATAATGTCTCAATTTTGATTATACAATGAAAGATTTATAAGCGCACAAATTTTTCACAACATTCGCTAGCGAACAAGCCCACATACACACTTGCATTCGTCTAATTTATCATGAGCGTGATTAACATAACTTTTGCAGCAATGGCTTACTTTTATAACAAAGCAGTGGAAGATGAATTCTCTGCATTTTTGTGTATTTTTCAGTTTTTTTTTTTTTCTGTTTCTTTTTGTTTTTCTTCTTTTTTGATTTCTCACAGACAACGAAGAAAAAAGAGCTCAGAGTTAAGTCAATGAATTTTAAGATGGATTCGTTTTGCTTTTGCTTTTATTTTCTATTTATTTTATTTTCGCATAGATTTTTGACATCTGAACGTACTATATATATATATATA
>KK499933.1:549016-571455 GCA_000688715.1 Glossina pallidipes | reverse complement strand
TATATATATATATATAGTACGTTCAGATGTCAAAAATCTATGCGAAAATAAAATAAATAGAAAATAAAAGCAAAAGCAAAACGAATCCATCTTAAAATTCATTGACTTAACTCTGAGCTCTTTTTTCTTCGTTGTCTGTGAGAAATCAAAAAAGAAGAAAAACAAAAAGAAACAGAAAAAAAAAAAAACTGAAAAATACACAAAAATGCAGAGAATTCATCTTCCACTGCTTTGTTATAAAAGTAAGCCATTGCTGCAAAAGTTATGTTAATCACGCTCATGATAAATTAGACGAATGCAAGTGTGTATGTGGGCTTGTTCGCTAGCGAATGTTGTGAAAAATTTGTGCGCTTATAAATCTTTCATTGTATAATCAAAATTGAGACATTATGCAAAAAAAAATGAATAAAACTTCTACTAAATAATAATGTTAAAGATAAATAAGCAAAAAAAAAAAAAAAGATAAAGAAATAGTTTTTAATTTTGAACGAATTTAAGATAAACTTCACTTAAGCAAATAATAAACAAATCATTGAGAGATTTTTTAAAGCCTGCATTCGCCAATAGTGTGTGACAGATATGTTGAGATTTTGTAGAGAGTACACTTCGTCACATTTCGCCCCCTTTGCCCTCTGCCTATCGTAAGAATCTTCGATATCACGAATTTACACGTGAGGAAATTAGTGCCCAACCATTTCAAGTTCAAATTTGAAAACGTTCTCAATCGTGCGCAAGCCACGCCTTACGTTTACTTAGAACGGAAGGTCGGATAATTTTGATGTCTATCCCATTGAAGTTTTTCCTAAAGATACCTCACAATCAATTTAGTCAAATCTTAACAAATGAAAGAATCGTTCAAGCTATCCCAACTGACGATTGTTGATTTTCCTTGATACAGAAGTTGAAAATGTTCTGAATAGCAATTTGTAGTAAGATTTGATAGGAAGTCATTAGCTTGAACCATTCCTCGGTCAATAACCAAAGGCTTTCTACTCATTACTCATCAACTACAGCAATAAAAATTTGCATATTCTGTCAGCGATCTTGCAATGCTGGGACAAAAACGGGGAAAGTCTGCTAGGTCCATCCAATGTATATTCCTTTTTTTTAAGGTAAAGGGGCCATGTATGAAAGCTTCGTCTACAATTTTCTTACTTGTTGTTCTTATTCCTCTTAAGCGGTATTCAGCGTGTCAAACACAAATGATATCCCACATCATGCTAAGAAACGCTTAGTGCGTTAAATTGGTACAAACATCATCAACATCTGACAGGAATGTCATGTCATTTTTTAGAAATAATCGTATATGATAAGGCCAACAAGAGAACGTAGCGCTCACGCACCTAGGCTATCGTGTCGATACGATATGTTTAACATCTATCAGGGTGAATGGGGAAATTCCCTCCTTTCCTTTCCTATCACTTGATCCACTATTTTGATCTTAATTTTTTCCCAGAAAATAAACTTTTCTTCTCATATGCTGATAAATCGACGATCAGCTCAGAAAATAAATTTTTCTTCTCATATTCTGATAAATCGATGATTCGCTCACAATTACTAGAAAGACCAAAAACTTTCTACCTTCAAATTCAAAATTTATCTCAATCGTGCAATCGATACTACGACAATCACTTAGAGACCACGCATCTGTACCCTATACCACTTGTGCTGCAAGGGTATACTAAGTATGTGTGAATATATTTAACACTGAGAAAAACTGGAGAGAGACTCACTGTTTATTACATACATCGTTTCGGAAAGTCACTTTAAGCTTGGATGTCCGCCTGCCCTTTTGTATTTTTGTGTTAAGTATACAGGTCAGAATTTTTGAAATAAATCAATGATATATGGCATACCGGCCTGTTTTGAAACAAGGCCGAACGTTGTTGAAAACTATTCTGGTAGAACTATTTTTTCGACCGCATCCCATATAAGGTCTTATTTTAAAAGGTTCTTATATGAATAACTTTAGGGTAGGGTAGTGTAGGATATTTAATGACGGGCCGTCTCCCAGTATAATGTTTTCAATTGTTTTTTTTTTATAATGCCGATAAATCGTTTAAACATATGATTTAAGTTATTTACTATATTGGTCATGACTATTATGGCGTCTTCTCTCGATGTTTATCAATTTTTAATTTTAAAATTATAAATTATGCAACCAACGGCTGGCTGGTGTTGCATAACAAAAGATTCGATCCTCTTCTATTATTTGTTTCTTAAAATGGATAGATAACAGAAAAAACTTCATAGTTCCATAAGCGGATTCAATTGTTAATTAACTTTTTCAGAAATTAAAATTTTTAGTTAAAGATTAGAAGTAAAAAAATTTCATTTTGCTCTGAAATGCATTAAAAATCAGAAATCAATGAGTTATTTGTTAAGGTGAAATTCTTCGAAGATTTATGTGCGCCCTTGTTTCCCAATGTTTGCGAGACTTGTAGGAACACAAATTATTGAGTCAATCGTATGGCTTTTTTTTTTTTTTTTGTATTTGTGTATGTAATTTATTTATTTGTATTTTTATAAGTATATTCTTAGAAAACAACAGCTTATATATAAAATATATTATAATAAAATATAATAAATGGTGGAGAGATGATTAGGAGCCCAATATATTGCATAAAAATATATAACATTCATAATAGAGATTTATACTCAAACAGTCAGCAATTGGTAGAAAGTGGGGAAAAAAGTAGAAAATAAATCGATTATATATAGTACACATATAACGCATTAAACAATAGTTGTGGGAAGGAATGCAAAGAAATTAAAACGCGAAAAAAGCGAATCGGTAGTGTCGGGTAACGTTTAAGTTTACTAAGCAACGTAGAACAACGCTTTCAAAACGTTGCGTTTCCAAAATTAATATTTTCGCAATTGGATTGATCATTACTAAGTAAGTCAGGCCTAATAGACGAAGAGTGAATCAATTGCGTTTACTTGCTAATGCTTTCTAAGACTTAAGCTAAAGCTCTCTAATCTAATTCACGCCGAACAATTAGCAAGGAATCGTTGAACGTAGTCGGTGTTTAAGATTTGGTTTGAGTACATCTTACTCACCACCATGGGATATATTGATTTCGATATTCTTGTTGTGGCGTACAAACATACTCATTAGAAGTTCTCGAAATACCTATCGCAAATAGAAAAGTATTCCTTTAAAGCGATTTCCTCTAATCCATCTGGCTATTCTTTTGTAGTCCTTTCTTAGAACTCCTGTTTGAAAAGATTAAAGTTGGCTTCTATCGTCTTGTTTGACGATCAGAAAAGGCTATGATACGCCTGCAAACACGTTTACAGAAATACTTTGGCAGATAGGGTGTGAATGAGAAATACGTGTGCAGGGAACAAACTTTAATTTTTCCAAAACAAAGTTGATAATAGAAAAGTGATTCACAACATATTGTATCCATCGTATCGTCCTTATCTCTACATGTGCAATGCTATCTGAATTCCATAATCTTTTTTAATATCATCCTGTGGAGGTTGACGAGGCAGACACCATTCGCAAGCTGAATTCTGAAGTTATTATGAATCGTAGTAGACTCAAGACCCGTCTTTAGTCCAATAAATCATCGCATACGATATCGTAATCGTCTGTGATTGATTCAATATCACCAAGTCTTTTCTCCTTTTTGCTTATTGGAAAACAATTTGGGCCTAGACTTCACTCACCTTTCGGGCTGATGCGGGCGTTCGGTTGGAAAATCTTATTCATAAAAATAGATGAATTAACACAATTAATAGGGAAACCCTTTGCTTCAACTAACATTTTTCTGCGCGTGCTACACATGCAAACGTCATACACAACTTATATTACTGTATATAACTTACATACATCAAATACATCAGATATAAATATATTTATAAAAGATGAGTACCAACTTTGTTAGTCGTTCCATAGCCTTCCAAAAATATTAAATCACATTTCACAAGTCCCTTCGAATATCAACGATGACAAATTGAAATGACCGCGACCAAGAGTTCCAAACGTCCAATACAGACGACCAAGTTAACAAACATCTATGCATTTAAAAAAGATTTCGATTATCATTTTTTGTAAAAAACAACATTACTTTGCTTATCAGCAATCGCCAAACTGCATCTTTTCAATGTGAAAACATTAAACATCAGCTTTGTCCACCAATCTAAGTTAGCCCATAGCATAGTTTTTGGGCGCTGAAGTTAAAAAATTTCCAAACGAAAGGCGAGGGGATGATCATGACTTTTGCTAATCATTTCAAAAAAATGCAAAATAAGAAAATTGAGGCCTAACAGGTCATTAGCATAAAGGGTAGAGTCGGAATATCCACGGCACCAGCATTTTTGGGGACGGCTGGATTTCACTTAGTTTTACAAATTGCTGCAACTTGATGAAACCATCATCGAGCAATGCCATTAACAACAACCTATTAGATTGATGTGAGTGCAACGACATTCGGTTCCATTCGGCAGAATTCAACTAGGAAACGTTAGCAACCTACACGTGAAAGTGGATATCCTCCTCTCACATAGTTCTTAGTTCCTTGTCTATAGGGTAAGGCATGTAGAAAAAGACAACTTACCTTGCTTCGCGGCGCATGGCTTACGATGATAGTCAAAATTTGGTCCCTGTGGATAGGATCCAAAAACCAGATATCATTTTGATACGAAATTCGTCTCTTTTCAGAAATATGTTGATAAACTACGTTTAACATTCTCTTGAAATAGTTGAATGAATTTATTTAAGCACTTGACATTTATTTAAGATATGTTGCGTCAAAAATTCATGGCAAGACCGAGTACAGCTTTCTTACATAATATTCTTTGCCCTAATAGACATCCAATTATTGGTTAAAGTTACTTCTTAGGTTTATTTACAACGCTGTTTAAAACAAGAAACTCTACATTATTTCACATCCGCTCAAGTACTCGTGAATATTTTACATCATCAAGTTGAAAAAAGAGAAAGGAAAAAAGAAAAGTTTTTTTTCATTGCATTGTTAGCTAAGTAACTTCTCAATTCAATCTGATTAATGGATTTAAAATTACTAAAGATCGTTTTATCCTACGTAATGATCTCGTCTTAATGCGGCTTGTTACGCGGTATATGGAGAGACAAAAAAACTTTCGTATTTGATTTTTTGTGTTTGTACATGTGCATGTGTGCGCATACACACAGTATACAACAAACTTTGCTCGCAATGCAAAAACGACTTTATTCTATTGTCTTTCACTTCCGCATGTTCGAGTATTTTAAAGCGTTTCTCATTTACTTTATAGAGTTTTCACGATAAACTTTTCTTATCGTTTAACTTAAACTTGACTTGATTTTTTACATATCCACATATGTAAGTTTCGCCAAAGCATAAACGCACTCACCTACACAAAACACTTTAATTTATATTTGTTTACTTATGCAGAGGCGCAATGCTTATCGACTCCGTTAGAGGTATGGAAAATACGAACCAAAAAAATGGAAGAAATTGCAAATATTTTATATAAAATAAATTCGATACAGTGAAGTTAAACAAAAGAAGCTGACAACTTTTCCTCTAAACAATTTCAAGTGATAAAAATGAAACTTCACCAACATCGACTCATACATTTTACAAAATTGTTGACGACCTTAGCGAGGCGTTAACAATCGAAAAAGAAAAATATTCCTTAACGCACAATACATATAAATAAACAGTTTTTTAATTATATTTACACTTACGTACAATTTTAAATGTCTAAAAAGTATTGAGCCCCCAAAAACTAAACTGGTTTTTCTCTGCAAACTTGATTCGCGTCCTTCTGAAACTTTCCTGCTCATCTCACTCAACGCAGAGCATTCTCGTATGTCTTCAGAAAAAGCCTTTAGGATATCGTTTCCACGTGATTTAAGCAATGAATGCATTTTTTTAGACAGAAGTCAGCAAATGTTTCTCGTGTCTGGACCTATAAATGTAACCGCATGATGTAAATGGAAAAATCTTTGTCAATGACTTTAAATTTTTTTTCCACGGTTTTTACTTAACGGTTACTAAAAAAATGATTTTTCTATAATTAAGTCAGCAATACATTCGTATGTAAGCTCATTATGCAAATAACATACATTGAAAATCTTACATAAAGTAAGTGACCAGAGCGGTACTGCACATGTAACAAGCATGTAACAACCAACAGTGGAGCCCTGACCAACAAGGTTCCCCTACTTTTGCTTATATATGTGAGTATGCTTCGTTTTTTTTTCTTTTTTTTTTTCTTTCATGCTGTGATTATGTGCGGAACAAATGATAATCTCATATCCAGCTGAACACTGTGAATACTTGATTGTAGGAGTCGCCGTGAATTCATACCCGACAATATTAAACGTAACGATTTCTCCGTTCTTTCTGCATGCGATTAGCATGGTCTCTGTTGCCTGTGGTGCCAGGACAAGTTCATTGCACATTAACCAAATTTTAGTATTGCTTATAGCGCCAGCTGTTACCGGTGTGGGAGTTCTTCATCCACTACGACAAGTGCTACTTCATCAACACAACCTATTACAGTGATTATTTTTGATGTCGATAGTGTCGACGCTGCACGTAAGCCGGTTTTGACAGATTGCTTTGTTTGCTTTATGAAATATGCTATGAAACCTATAAATATATATAGTGAGCTGAGTCGGTTTGAATGCTCCTAGTGGATTTCAAGTCCGTCTCCAGTCCTTTCCTGGAACACTCATTGATGCAAAAATCGATGTAGAATTCTGGTATTTAATGCGTCCATCCTTACTGTATGTGTGGAAAACAAACTTGAACAACTTTTTACATATAAGTAATGGAATCAAAGAATCAACGATTCGCTCTAAACTAAACATATCTTCTCAACTTCTATCTAAAGTTGTAATGGTGTACAGTGCTTTATTGACCCAGCAATGCAATAAACATGAGGAAAATTAATACCATTTTGGAAATTCGAACTTGAAGCATTTTCAGTTGATAAACTAAAGCACAAGCCACCTAAGATTACAGATTTTCAGAGATAAATTGTTCAAGAAATACTGTAAGTAGAGTCGGCATTTCGGGTGAATGAATATATTGCAACTATTGAAAAGGTATGCGGGTATGGCAATACATGGAATTCCTTTATTGTTAACAGATGTTGTTGACGAAAAAAACCTTAGTTAAGTTCAATAATTGTTTTCCACTTCGCAATTTAATTTATTGATTTTAACTTTACATATAAAAGTTAGCGATTGGAGATTTTTCGATCGATATAATTAATCGAGATTATGTATAATTTCATCCGAAAAATATGCTTTTATGTGATTTTTTTCTTGCTTCAACACCTGGTCGCCATTAACTTGCTTCATGCGATATGGTAGTGATAATGAAAACATAGAGAGAAGCTTTCGGTTATCGAGGGGTAGGGCAATGGTTGTAAAAGACTTAATATTTAAGACGACTTGCCCTCTTCTCCCCACCCTCTCCCTCCACCCCACCCAACCAATTTTAAAAATGTTCGCAGTAGAGTTATGTGCTTAGAAACCATTACCGCGTATAAAACGACAACCAGTAACTACGACCTCCTCACAAAAAGTCTCCATTTAATATTTTTTTTAAACTGTCACACCGACAAAGCAATGAAGCGGTTAACGTATTTGTACAATTTTTTACGTTAAAACTCAAAAGTAAATCAATGGCTGACAGCTGATAGATTCTCAACGTTAGCGTCAAGCATTCCTGGCAGCGAGGGGAAAGGGCAAAAATATTATTAATTGGGTGAAATTTTTACATCTGTTCGATGGAAACCAAAACATTTGCTCTCCTATAAGCAGATAAATAAATTAATGGAACAAGTCTTGTTGTTAAACGGGAAAACTGAATAAAAATACTGTCTACTGCGTCACAAAAAAATTGATTGATTTTCAAATGAATCCGAAACAATCAGCCTGTACAGCGGATCGTTATTATTCCTAGTAAACTAGTCAGAGAATAAATTCTAAGACTAAAGTCTTAAACCACTAGCTTCCAAGGTTACCTATCGCCTTCATTGAAAACTCTACCGCGCTGGAGTCGAGATTTTTACGTACTCGGCCAATAAGACTTATATTAATTGTTAAATTTTAAAGTACACTGAGTCTTCTTTGGGAGCGAGGGAACACTCTACCGAAGCGAGTCACAATGTCACCACGATTCTGTGAGAATACTTATTTTTTGAGATCTTTCGTAAATCCTAAGGAATGTTATGCCGGAAATAATAAAATTAATTTACTATTTTGCCCCGGAGATGGGCATTCTACATATAGAGCAACAAGTAAATGAACATTTATGGATACAAGTACACATGCCCGTTCCTTGTGTGTGACAGTTCATTATCATGAATTTGCTAACTTTTCAACTATGCTTAAGGATAGCTTTTCTCATTTAGGAAATTGAAGACTCGCCCAACTGCAATCATTTTCTATATCGAATACTGGAGGCCTTTAATATGCAACAGATAAAAACAAAGTTTCATTGCCTTTAATGCATGTGAAGAGTTAAGAGTTCGCCATTAAGTCATCCCTATATGTGAATATATTGTAAGTGATTTTTTCGCAAAATAAAAATAAATGTAAACATTTTTTACTTTAAAAGGCAAACAAGGAGCAAATAAATAAATTCATCTAAAATATTTTTTCAAATTTCAAAGAAAACCAAACATTTAGTTCATATTTCCCGGATATCAGCTTTTTTTAAATATTAAAAGAAAAAAAAAAATTATTAAAAGCATATGCTATGTAAACATACGAAAATCACTCACTTTTTCATATTTCACCGACCATCAAGCAGAAATGCTAAATAAATTAACTTTGTCATATCGGTGGTGGCGATATCCACCAATATACACTTCTCAAGTGTTGCATGGAACTTTTCGGTGCAGGGGTTACGAGATTTTATTTTTTCGAATTTCTGATAACAAAATTAATAATAGTTTCACTTGTGTAAAATTACATTTCAATGGTCAATTGTCCCTCGTGAACCCATCCTCATTTCAGAGCACAACAGCCAGAAACTTTTTGAACGTCATTTTGACAACCAACATTATTCAAAAGTTGAATTTCGAATTCCTACTATCCCCACTGACAGACGGTCAATCGGAGCCATTGTCGCCCAAAATGTGTAGAACATCATCGGCTTTTTCTTGTTCTTTTGCTCTTTGAAAGGAGCCGTTTTGATGCAGATGCTTACTTGCGTGCTGTAAAACAGCTGCTGGGCAAAATTATTGTTTAGTTAAAATGTGTTTCGGTGGAGGCTCTGCACACGTACTTGTCATACAATCCGCACGTATAGTTACGTAAAAATATCTTTCGATATATGTTATTTATCCCGATATTGCCCCGACTAGGTTTGTACCGTTCGTGGATCATGAATAGCTTAGGACTTTATTTATAAAGTTAGAAGGACTACCTAAAGTCAATTATTTACTAAATTTTCAAAGAAATTAAATAACAGAAAGTAATGTTTTGACCGATTTTTGTCTCCGAAGGCAGGTGTTCGATTTATTCGGTTTCAGTAAATTTTTTGCTTAGAAACCGTCAAAAAACTCTTCCCTTCCTGGAGATAAAAACATATTGAAGCTCGCAGTTAATTTTAAAAGGAAATCTTTTTATACCCAGCATCGAAGGATGAGAGGTACATGCATTTTGTCAAAGCACTTGCAACGCTTTATATTGTTCATCAGGATCAAAAATTTTGAATCGATTTAAGCATGTCCGTCTGTCCTCGTGCGTAATATCTCTTCTCTTCTTTGCAAAAATAAAGCTATTGTTTCTCCGCGAGGTTTGGTATTGAAAACGGTCCAAATCAGTCAAAGGGCATGTCTTAAGTACTATGTAAAGTGAGGACAACTCTTTTTGTCACAAGGAATAAAAGATTGGTTTTTTTGCTCATTACTCATAAACTACAGCAGATAAGTTTACCAAAAATTTGCACGTATGGGCGATGTTCTACTAACTACACAAGTATGGGAGAAATTGACCATGCCTATCCACCCTTATAGTGTATCAAAACATAATTATTTTTTCAATACCTTTATAAAGCGCAGAGGCCAGCTTCAGAAACCGTATCAAGCATATAAATTCGTGGCGAATTTCAAATTCGCAATGCACCTAAGGGCTATCCGCCCTTTTCTACGTCCATCTGTCCATTTGCGCGACGTGTAGTACCATTCCATTCGCCTATTGGCAAAAGTGAAGATATCGCCTTCAAACTTGAAAGAGAATTCAAAAAGAACCCAAACTTTTCAAAGAACACGCCTACAACAAGTCCACCCGTTTATGTAAGAAAAACTATAAACACGTTTGCTCCCTGTGGTTTTTGTTTGTTACCCAACATTACACTTTGATTCTAATATTACAGAGTGTGAAAATTTAGTTCTCTTGGTTTTTTTTTTAGGATCACAGTAATGGATGTAAAAAATTCGGTCACGACCGAATATAATCTTCTTATGTGTGTTTTAACATTGCAATTAAGCCATGCACTTTCAATCCGTATCTCTTAAAAGCAAAAGCGGTTAAAAGCACTTTTAAATGCATTTCAATGGCTTTTCGATTTCACAAGAATTTAAACGAAAAGTCAATAGACGGAGATATCCAACCAAATTCTGAAGTTATCAAGTTCATATATTGTATACAAATAAAAGTTTTGTGGACGTTATAAACAAAGTGCACTGTCCCTGCATTCTCCGTTGCACACATCAAGTACCTTTAAATCTTTATACATAGAAATATTTGTTGCTTCATACAACACAATGCGATACAATAAATAAAAAACAATATAACAAGGCCTTCTAGTATTATATGTTGTTGTTGTAATATCGCAAGTTGCGTTGGCAGACATTTTGTTTGATGTAATTTGTCATAACATATGGCGGAGATGATAAAAAGCGAAAAAAGATTTTTCTGCTTTTTGTTTTTTTTTTTTGTATTTATATTAGTTTTTTTCTCATTCCTAACGATGATAATGATGATGATGATAAATGAAACTTTGTTAAGAATCATTAAAAATATGTCAAAAATTTCTATGTCAGCAACTCACTGATTAGTTAGTTAATGACTAAGAAATATTATCGCACCTTGGATCGCAACGATCTCCTGTACATACGTAAGGTTGCGACTAATGAAAAACGTTTTTCTCATTTTCGCTAACGCTAATGCTTAGAAAATTTGTCCTTTTGAATACACTTTATAAGTAAACCGAACTAGACCGAACTAGAAGCAAGCCAACAAATGAGTACGTGATTTGAATTTGTATGTACAATAATAACATTGTTAATGATATCATAAGATAACCAACCATTCTTGTAGTAACAGGAAATTTTCATATGTAAACTAAGAGCCAAGGAGTTTATTAAATTCATGAAAAGTTCGCAACGTAGCAGCAATGCCTTGAAGTATTTTGTGTGTATACGAGTTAAGCCTTCTTAATGGCGAAACTGAAGTCCACATATTTCTCAACAGCCGGTTCTTAAGATCAGGGTATTCCCGCAAATTCGCCTAGAACCTCAACTTTTTCTCTTTACTCTAACTAGGAACTTGTGGCTTAAAGTCACTTAGTCAGTAGCAGCATTTTGCTTAAGATCTTTCCGAACTGAAGACGCTTTTTGACGAAGTGTTGTGAATAAGCTTTTGACCCACCGAGCTCATCGGAAAGTAGCAAGAGTTATTTATTGGAATTTCTCACTAAACATTAACCATTCAATAACCTCAGTTTAACGAGAATTGAAGATCGCCCTTCTCTCGGTTATGTAAAGATTACTGTGCCGCTTCATTTGGAATTACGATACCGTTTGGAGATACTCTTGCCATCTGGGCGTTGACGAACGTATGCAGAATTCAAGCCATTTCTCGTTTCCATTACATTTTCATCTAAAGTACTTTCAATATATTATTCTTCAGGCGTTGTTTATTAATATCCTAATAGTAAAAGTTCTGTTCACTGCACCATAAAGGAATAAAATGAAGCAAGTAATGAAGAATATGAGAATCGGCCATAGCTATAGTTGACGGGTGTTTTCGACTAAAAATTGATTTTAAAATTCATTGATTGATGTTTTTTGCAAAATTTATCGTAGTTCGATAAGATCTTTTTTAAGACGTTAGTTCAACGAAACTTCTATTAGTGCCAATAACGGATTCAATGGGGATCTAACACTATTGCGTGTCCTAATAAAGTTAGATTTTTTTTCATATCGGTGAGCGTAGTTATCATTAGCTCAGTCAATAAAGCCTATTATGATGCTAGCAAAGGACTTGGGTTTGGAATAATGAGATTCTCATCAATTTGGTTTGGCGTTATAATGGAAACTCTCGGCCATTCAATCTTTGCTTGTTATAATTTAGTGTGCAGAACTAGAATCTCGCCATTATCGCAATTAACCCGGGGTTAAATAACTGTTTCTGAGGTCTATCTAGACGAAAGTCCGTAATACAGCTTTTCTCGGTCAAAAGGCATTTTTTTTGTTATTCTTCAATTCTATTTCTATTATTGGAATCTGACAGCAAGCGCTCCAAACCAATAGAAAAATAATAAATGTACCGTCATACGACAAGACGTCATAGTTGAAATTATTTGATGCCTTTGCCAGCACCATTGCGTTCACCGTTGACTTAAATCGTTTGATCCGGCGGAAAGGAACACGTGTAGGAGAAAGAAAGGTCGATGGTAACTACGTTAATTTTATAACACGAAATATGCAAAGCTTAAATGCTATAAAAAATAAAATGACTTTTCCCAAAAGACTTTAAAATTTTCTGGATTTCATTTTATTTGTTAAGTTTAGCGAAGCTTTAAAAATTTTGCTTAAGATCAAAAACCGAAATTAGCTTAAAGTGTATAGCTTGTGGATATAATTATTTCGATTTGTGAGAAAAAATTGTTTTTCTATACACAAAATTCAATATTTATTGATAATGAATTGAATTTAAATTAAAGTAAATTTTAGTAAAAGTGCAATATTTGCTCAAAAATTTGTGTACATATTTATATTCGAATTTTTAATAGAATAATTGTTTTTAATTTTTTATTTTTAATTTTTTTAAATTTTAAATTAAAGCCTCAGAAATGTACTAAAAAATTAAATTCTGTTTAAAAAAACGTTACTTTAACTTTTAATAGTCGTGGTCAAGAAAAATGATATTTCGGGCTATACGTCGATGGTACTTACTCCGGGTTCCCAGCTTTTGCTTGGCATAACATGTCCTTCGCAGTTCACAAGTTCTATTACGGTGATAGTTGCGTTCAATTTCGTACACTTGATATAAGTAACTTCTGCAGGACGCGAGACATTCTATTTTTTGTTTCCTATCGAAATCTTCTTCATTGGGAAAAAAGCAGAATAACTTCAGGGTTCCCAACCATTCCAAGTCGTTTAGAAAATACTTTTACTCAACTAAGTCCTTAACCTTTGGAGTTAGAATTTTTAAGGGTAACGTTCGTGGACCATTTACCTTTTTAGAGAAACGTTCCTCCGACCGAATCCTCATCGACTTCAGGAAGCTTCCCAAAAAAAACCTTGGGACAGATTGTGTTTTTATAGCAATATTCCAACGTTTCTTATATGATTTGCATTTTGCAAAAGCGTTCCCCTTGGCAGCTGATGTTCATTTCAGTCACTTCATAATAAAAGTTTTATTCGTACGATCGGAGTCAACTGAAAGAAAAAAAAGTTTTGTAACCGAAAGTGTATCTTCACCTCTTTATTGCTTGCATTGCTCTACAGCCCATTATTGATGGGAAAGCAAGAGAAACCAAAAAATAGTTATTATCAAGAAATTTCGTCTGCATATACGTGTGCTTGTGTATAAAATTTATTAGTTTAAAGCAACGAGTGTTAATATGTTCTAATTGTTCTAAAAGATTGAAGGAAAAACTTTTCAAGTCAGTTAATACATTCATTACACGCTACTAAATATTTAATGAAATCATTTAATTTCTTATTTGAATATCCACCCGTCGGTTATCTGCTCTTGTATCTACGAATTATAACACAAATATATATGTGAATTAATTTAGCACAAAGCACATATGTAGATGTATTTGGAAATTTAAATGTTCCTTAATTTAATAATTTCCTTCGATTTTCTGCTGTTTTTATACCGCCCACCTAAGGACGTGAGCATATTCTTTATGTCAAAATGTTTGCAACGTGCAGAAGTAAGCGTCAAACATGCCATAAAGTATTTATATTCTTAATTAAGATCAAATTTTAAATCGATTCATGGCTGTCCATCTGTCCATCGGTCTGCTTATGTAAACGCTATGGAAAACATTCTCCCCGTTACGGAAATTAAGATATCGTCTTCAAAATTTCGCAACAACCTTGAAAGTTCCTGCTTACAAAAGATCGGTCGCATCGGTCAAAGGATGCGCTTACAAATGCTTTCCCGGTTTCCTGCTCATTACTCATAAGACGCAATAGCTATATGTTAAAAATTCCCACATCTAACCTACAAAAAAGGGCAAAAATCAGGGGAGTGGCTGGTTGTCACTGGGGTGTTGCGAGAGTCCACCTTTTATTATAAAGTACGGAAATATTATTATTTATTTTTTTCTTAGTCTGCCTTAGTAGGATGCAGTGAGTTGCTGGGTATAACAAATTCGTTCATGACCAAACTTACTTGTTTTTTTCCTCTTCTTTCAATTAACTCCTCCGTTGAAAAAAGGTAAAGCACAACTATAAACGCCAGAGATTTAGCTTGTCGATTTGTTATTGTTGTTGTTTGTTTGTTTGTTTGTTTCTGTGGAAAAACTTCATTATGTTCCTTCTCATTTTCTGCATATTTGGAATTCATCCGTTTAATTATACGCAATTAACTTTTATTAAAGCAGCTTAGTTTTTATTATATTATGTAAAAGTATTTCTACCTTACAGTATATTGAGCTAAATATTTTATTTTAATATTAAATTACATTAATTATGTTTATTCCTCTTTCATGGCTGAAGACTTTCTTTTTAAGATTATATGCAACAAAAAAGTAAACATAGTGTGAAGTGGGATCGATCATCCGTTTGGTTTGAAAACAAAAGGAAATTTCTACCAACAAAAAAGATCACAAAAAAATTCGCTAATCATCTTTAATGACTAAGTATGAACAAATTAGTCAAAGATAATTGAATGATTATCTATGCTACGAGCTAATGAGACGTTGGCGGCTTCTAACCAATGGATACGAACTTAGAAATAAATTACGTTGCATATGTTAATTGCAACACTCCTTGACATGACTCTAAAAAAAGATTAGCATAAATGACACGAGCGTCCGTTAACGAATACGGATATACCGGGACGTAACTCTGTCCGGCGTACCCTGTACCAAGGAATAATTAAACAATGAGCTACTAAAAGCAAAAAAACAGAGTGTTTGCTAAACGTACTTTACAGTGATCGAGTAAAACCAAAGCTCGGTATAGTCGAAATACAGTTAATATGGGCATGCCTAGGTAGTCGTTTAGTCTCATGTTCTAATTATTGTATTTCAACGATCAAGCAGGTACTTAATTAATTAGAGGCGTCATAAGCGGGATGATTAGTGTATTCCGTTAAGTAGTAAATTAACGAACATATAGAGAGCAAAGAGAAATTTCATTGTGGAAAATTTCGAAATCGGAAAGGAATTTTCCCAATCTGTAGTTTGCTCATGTGTCACTACCTCTTGTCTGTCATTGCAAGGGAGATTTAGCAAAGATCTAGTAGCTCGTTCAATGACAACTGCTTGATAGCCTCGATGCCATAGACAGTTACGCACTACTCATTGCAAGGAAGATCGACCAAGATGGTGTGCAGTTATACTAAGAGAAGTTATTAAGCCAGAGCGAATTTTCATTTTTGCGTTTTTAAGCTAAATCGCTTACTAAGTAAGACATCGAATAAGAATTTACTGACATGTGCGATTCTTTTTGCACGCTGTCAATAACACTGAACCTCGTCTAAGCCAACCAGCATTCTTCGCTTTGCTTTGATTAACCCAGCTGGACTACTTTGACAATGAACTTCTGTTTGCTTTTGATGTGTTCCTAGGGAACTGTTGTTAGTTTAAAAAGCTAGTAAAGTCTCAATTACTTTTTATTTAGGAGCTTCTGTCCTCTTAGAGTACATACCAGGAAGATACAGAATGAGTGCAAACGGAACTGTTTCCAAAGCTCATATAAGTGTCTTGTACAAGTTCATAATTGCGTTGCAAACAACTAAATCTAGTCTAAAGTCTAACAAGTAAGCCAATTATTATATTCTCGATTGTTTTCATAAAAAAAAAAAAAGAAAAAAAATACAATTTTGATCATCCATAGCAATTGGAGGGCGTGGACGATTTTTTCAACTTTTGTACAGATACCGTAAGATCAGCAATAGCATTTAATGAAAATTCCTATCCCTATATCTATTTTCAAATATGGGTAATAAGCAATTCTTTTGAAAATAAAAGTCGTTTTAGATTATGTTATACTTTGGGTGTGGCCTATGATCAATTTGGATCATTTTCAACATCAGCCTATTCATAAGGGTTTCCAATGTTTCTTTCGAGCTTAAGGTCAATATCTTAATTTTTGCAATCAAAAGACTATTTACTATAGATGGACAGAAAGACAGACAAATGCATAACGGAAAAATGGGTTTGCTTAAATAAATTGAGATTTTCACACTTCTTAAGTATATATATATATATATAGTTTCTGAGATGTTTAAAGTTCCGTTCTTATCGTTCGGGGGTGTGACTTAGTATTCTTTTGTCTTTCTTAGCTCCATGGAATGTTTCAAGCTTTCACGTTTTATTGCTTCATCTAGACGAGCTCTGTCGGTAAACAGCACTTAATTCTTTCTTAATTCGCCTTCGTTTTCATCATTACAACGACTTGGACGGTCGTCCAATTCTCATTCTAAATTTGTATTTACGATGACTACATAAATCTCAACATTTTTATCACAGTCCAGTAAGCTAAACAGTAAGTCAATAATATTGAAGTGAACTGAATGTGAGAGTGAAGATAAGCATAAGAAAATTTACGAGTAAAGCAGATTAAAAGAACATTTGAACTAAGAAAGATGTGTTTTTTGTTATTTTAAAGTGATTTAAAAAATTTGTAAAGTTATTTAAAATGTAATCAGCAAAAAAGCAGCACACTTGAGTTCGTTTACAAAATCGCATACAATTTAAGTATGTACCATAAACTAAAATAAAACACTTGAATGAATGCATTTGGATGACAGATAGACTTTCACCAAGTGTTACTGTCAGTTAGTGTTTTCAGTCAAACAATTTTAAATGTCAAGAGTGTTATTTGGATACATTAGTTGAATCTCTTCTTTGCTTCTTTTTTTTCTTTCTTTCTCCCTCTCCCTCTTTCTCTCTTTTGGTCTATCTTCTTCATTACTTTTGCTTTAACAATTTTTATGTTTTCGAAGTGCATTACAATGGACAAAGTAAATTCCTTTCCTCATATCATATGTAACGAATTAAAAACTAAACTGAATCTCTGAACGAATATCTCGATATGTACCTACATATATATATATGTACTGTATATGCGTTTAGATGCATATATATGCACTTAGATACAAAATCATTTAAGTCCTTTTTCAATAGTTGCCAATAAGCTATTGTAGCGAACAATAGCGAGTTTAACAAGAGTCGAGTATAGCTTTCTTTTCATTCTATGCTTTCTTTTTTACGAGATTTACTTTGATTGTGAAGTGAAATAACTAAGAATGCAATCTGTTGTTGAATGAATAAACCTGTGAGCAAACGAATGAATTAATGAATGAGTGAATGAATGAATGACTTATGCAAGCATTTTTATTTAACTGTGTACGATGATAATGCTGATAACGTGGATGGAAATAAGGTCACAATGAAGTTCAAAATGAGAAAAGGGTAACACACGAAAAGCCATGCAATAAAAGAAGCGCACCAAAAGAAAGCTAATTAAATATCAAGAAAGAAAAAAAAACGAAAAAAGAAAAAGGAAAGGAAGAAAAAAATGAACGAAGAGCTTAAATTCTTATTAAAATGGTGACTGCTGTCATAGTGCTGCTGGTCATCAGCTTTGTCAGTCATTCATATTGTGACTTAATTAACGTTGCGTCTTAGTGTTGAAGAAGCTTTTGATAGATGAAAGGTTTTTATAATTAGAATGAATTATGCTAAAACATGAACGCATACGTACGCAAATTGAAGAGGAAAGTACTTTCCTTTGCTTATATATATGCTGACGAAAGATTGTGTTCTTCAAACCATTCGTTAGATAAGAAGAAATAACAAAATCATGAAAAATTTGAACTCATTTCATACAATGAAACTTCTTACACTTAGTAATTAAATCATAATGCAGAGAAAGATTTGCTTATTAATCGCTACAAAAAGAGTGCGTATAAGTCATCACTGAAAGATAAGATGTGACTTTGTTGTCGAAATCGAAGCACTCGCATATATGCATTAAAGATCCTGTTCTACGACGACTTAAACAAGACAAATTGTTGCTTGCTCTTTTAGGAAATTAAATGAACGACGAGAAATGAAAGATTCCAAAATATTGCTGCCGATGCCTTACTATCTTAAGCAGATATTGATGGATATATGTCTCTCAAAACATTTTGAAAAGCTCGAAGCAAAGCTTATCTGACAACAACAGCTTATCCGATGATCAACATCAATATTATACCTTATCTCTGCAGTCGTC
Source organism: Glossina pallidipes (assembly GCA_000688715.1). Classification (NCBI taxonomy): domain Eukaryota; kingdom Metazoa; phylum Arthropoda; class Insecta; order Diptera; family Glossinidae; genus Glossina; species Glossina pallidipes. The sequence continues at coordinate 552,786 of KK499933.1, read as the reverse complement.
ATATTTCGGGCATAGTCGATAGAGACACTGATTCGACACATATGAGCAGTGAATATATGACCTTAGTAAAGGATCTCGGAAGAGCCTTTTAAATTTCTTTCTCTCGCTGCCCACAGGGAGTAATTTCTGTGAAATGGCATTAGGACCACTTAGGGGATTGATTATCGATATTTTGATTTTCAAAATGCAGACAGACACGTCACACAGACCTTGACGGTTTTTTTCTTAAGATGACGGCGCATTTATCAGCTAAGTGTTAACTTCGCCTACGCACCTTAATTTACTTGTCATATGAGAGAGTAGAAAAGCAACTGCAGAAGCCAGCTATTGGGATTTAGCTGTAAAATTATACGAACACTTAATACTGGCAGCCGGAAAATAACCGACATTAACGATTTCGAAAATGCTATTTAGTCGTAATTCAAAATAGCGAGACGTTCTTTAAATGTTGATGACTTTCCACTATCAACAAACTCGCTTATGTAAACTGCTTGTTTCTTATGTAAACTCCAGGTTTCTTTTTTTGGACACATCCGGATTTTCAAACAAATTGTCGAATGCGAAAATGCTGTATATGATACAACACAAACAACAGCATGTGCGTAATGTTAAGCATTCAAGAAAGCAGGCGTAGCGAAAGACAATCTCTTCCTCTCAAAAGGTCATCGACGTTACTTAATGCTTATGACGAGATTAATTTGAATTTGAGTACTTCGTTCGGGACAAGGTGCTTTTGTACGTCCTTCTTGGCGTGATAAAACTCCATTTACGTTGACAAAAAACACAAAAAAAACAACGAAAACTTATTCGCTTAAAACGTGATAAAAATTTCATGTTCTTCTTCTACTTTTGTGGGACGAAGTGCATATAGTTGAATAGTGATTATTGGAAAGATGTCGAAGCCCAAATAGCCTACGAAACAAGTTTATTGTGGTCCTTGTGCTCTTGCGTCCTCCTGAACTATTTCACGAAGCTCTATAATCGAATAAAACATATTATCCGATTCTATTTTTACACCCTACACCGCTACTGGTATAAGAGTATATTAAGGTTATGCAGATATATGCAACACAGAAAGACGTGATATAAGCCCACTTTTTATTATATCGATTGAAGCTTGTCTGTCCGTCTTGATTTTTTATGTTCAAGGTGCAGGTCGACATTTTTGACAACATTTGGGCGGAATTTGGCACACCGACTTGTTTTGGCCCAACGATGGCCGCTACTGAAGTTAGTTCGAATTGGACTACTTCCTCGAGCATAATAACAAACAAAAAACTTGCTTTATGAATAACTGTGGGGTGGGATGATGTGCTGTAACCCATCATAGTGTTATATACTTGTTTTTTTATTTATTTATTATAAGAGCCTCCTCTCCTCCCCTGGGTACGATTGCGTGTAACTTTTCTGATAATCATTCAAAAAGATCCCTCCCCCTAAAAAGTTAACTGCATTATTTTCACTATAAATTTAATAACATTTTTAGCGATTTTTGACGAATTATTTTATATACCATCCCTGAGAAAATGAGTTTTATTTAGGAAATTTCTACGCAAATAGCCTTAAGGCAATGGTATCCAACTCAATTCAATTTATCGCGTCACAACTCTTGCGCTTGTACGTTTTAACGTTCCGTTGAAGCATTAGTGATTTTTAAATATTCATAAATTAAATGAATCCTTTTATATCATTTTAGTGCATACATCGTGTCTTACATCTCCATGCCATTGTTGTTGCTAGTGCTCTGACCGTTTGTCTTTCTAACCCATACAGACAATCGCGCCAATGCATTTAACTTTGAAAAAAAAAAAAGACTATAACGAGAAACAACGAAAGAAAAAGAACATAGAAAGCTAGATAGTTATTGAATTTCGTACATACATACAAGTTCGCTGCTAACCATCATGTGTTTTAATGGAGTATTTTCATGTTCCTTGACAATAGCAACACGAAAAGCAAGAAACAAAAAAAAAAAAAACAGAAAAACCAAGTCACCAAAATTTCTACATTTTACTTTTTCTCCGCTCGCTTTCATGTTTCTATAGATCTATCCATGCTTTGTCCATTCGCAAAGTTTTTATGTTTCCATGTACAGATTGCAATTGTCCTCTTACTGTCTCTGCTACAGTTGTAATTGTCATCGAGCATTTTTATTGTTATTGTTTCTCCGGATTTTTTGGAAGCTCGCCATATATGTTGGCTTTAATGCATATTTTTGCACATCTTTTTTTTTTTTTTTTTTTTTTCTACTTTCAAATGGCTCCGTGCAATGGCTGCGACCATTTATATAAACTGTTTCATTTAAGCATACAATTTTTGTCATTTCAGATTTCTGGTTTATCTCTTAACGAAACAAGAATTAAAACCTTACCGCCATGAGTATACAAAACTTCAAATTGTCTGATCATAATAGCGGAACAATTATCTCAACAATTCGATGCAAATGCAATCACGTTGATTGCACATCCACTTTTTTCCTCCGATCTAATCAACTTTGCGCATTTTCTCTTTCTTATATCAGTCGGTATTTATTCTCCTCATCTTCTTCTTGCGCCTCATATGCGTTTGCAAAGGCTTCTTTAAAATTTATTGGCTGATTGTCCTCTAAAATGTCACTTAACTGACAAATATTCATTTGCTTCCTGTTTCATCTGTTCTCATGTTTATGAAATCTATTAGTTCCGTCCGTCAGCCATTATTCGAAGTGAAAAATAGAAAGTTTTCCAATAATAATAATTCCTTTGCAAATGATTGACACGCATTTATTGTATATGACGCTATTTAAACTTTTCCTCTTCCAGCTGATTGGCACCATCGGAAAATAGAAACAGAACAAAGATGTAATAAGAAAAATATAGAAAATAAAAAGAAACTTTTTCAAAAGTTAATTGAAACTCTTAAGACATGTCGTGTAAATCTCGCTTTCTTCTGCTCGATGGACATAAAAATAATTTCTTAAAGATTTCTTAATTTTCTTATATGATAGGAGCGCTTTTCAAAGAGTGCAAGGCGCATAACTGGCATAGTGGAATTCACCAGCTCGATATGGCTTCTATTTTCCTCCAAAAGCCTGATAGGATTATATTGGAAAGAAGAATAGATAGAGATAGGACTACAACGTATTAGACAATGTGTTAAGATAAACCAAGTCTTTGTATTCCTTCACAAAAAATCACTTATATTACGCGTTTTCGTATTAAAATTAGACTCGTATCGCTTTAGACTCATTAGGATCGTGCGATACAATTTAAAGAGTTCCTACAAATTTTCGATAGCATTACCATTGCAAGAAAAGCGTTATTGAAGGAAGTAACTGCAGCTAATCTCTGTTGCCAGACTCACTGCTTCTTCCTATCATCGACGTGGCAAAGGAAAATCTTTCCACCTTTACCATCTAGAGATGGAAGTACACGAGACTTATTCCTCTGCGTCAAGCCATCAAAGATTTTATAAAATGTGCGTATGTGCTGTTTAACCATTTTTTGTTTGCTGTGAGATCAATTCATCAATTTAGAGCGCGCTCACCCTTCCACACACAAATATAATGGAAAGAATTCCTTTTTGTTGGGCACAGCTAAGATTTGAAAATCGTCGTGTTTGGGTGTATAGCTTACACCCAACAGCACGTATTGATTTCAAATTTTGTGCAAACATTAAGGGTGTGAAGTTATATTTAAATGTAACTAGCAAAGACACAAACCAAAATTTCTTTACAGAGCTCTGTTAAGCCCTTAACAGAATTCTATAAAACGAAGTCTCGAAAGGATTTA
>KK499933.1:499769-548225 GCA_000688715.1 Glossina pallidipes | reverse complement strand
ACTCACTTTTCAAATATTAATTAATTTACGTAACTACATGTTTTGTTTATTATATTTTGTAAAAAAATGTTCCAAAAGTTTTATTTTAACTGAATTTTGACTTAAATCCTTTCGAGACTTCGTTTTATAGAATTCTGTTAAGGGCTTAACAGAGCTCTGTAAAGAAATTTTGGTTTGTGTCTTTGCTAGCTATATTTAAATATAACTTCACACCCTTGCAAACATTTTCCAAAGGAAAGGATTTACAATCCGATAGCCTTATAATCAATAAAATACATATTTGAAGTCACTTTCGAAGGATTGATCCTAGCTCTGTTTACAGGCTTATTACTTAAAAATCAGACATCATAAATATATACACACATATCGTCGGTCATCAATATCCGGGAGTAAGTAGAAAAAAGATTTGGTATTTGCCTAATTCGACTTAATTTCCTTGTGATACAATCGGTCGAACGCTTCCTTAACATTTCGATAGGTTGTAGGCCGAAAAAGCATGCTGTTAAGCTCTGTAGCACTATAGCACCAACGAGAATTCTTCGCCCTTTTATCTATCACATAGATAAGTAACCTTCTACAAGCATCATACAATTAACCCAACGATTCTCTAATATTTCGGGATCATTTTATAGAACGAAATTTCAAGATCTTCAAAATACTCTTCAATTCCTGCAATGAATTCATCATTTGATTCAAATTCTTTTCCTTGTAGCATTCTTTTGATATTTGCAAATAGATAATAATCGCGGGAGGTCACACCTACAGGATACGGCGAATAAATGAATATTTAACACCATTTGTCTCACATTGATTTATTGAAAAAAAACAAAGTGGGCCGTGACCCACCATGAAATACTCTACACCATTTTACCGTTATTCATATCAAAATAAGTCGTTGTGCAAGAAAAAGTCGAAAATCCATTTCAATAGAAAACCATTTTCAATAGAATTCGTCCACGGACCGAAGCGTGTCAGTGTACCAAATTTCATCAAACTATCTCAGAGAGTGACTCCCTATTCCCGAATCGCAGTCCATCATCTTCTCACGGCATGAGATCGAAAATAAACAGAGAGCGACGTTAAAAATCGTGACAGTTGAGCCAACACCAGCAGATATCCCTAACTATTTAAGGACAGACTAGTACTTAAGGAATTATCGTTGATATAAAATAATTCATTTACTGAAAGTGTTCCGGGAAATACGAAGAAGAATTTACAAAAACGTAATATGGCGCTTGCCCAACGATGGTTTGAGAGCCAAAAAAAAAATGGAACTGATGGCCGGCCTTCGACCATGTTACACCACTTTCCCTTTCACCCCGACGTAAGGAGTAAACTGATTGAATAATGTTGTATTCACCGTAAAAGAAGTCTCCAATGCTATCAAAAGGCAAATCTTAGAAATGTAAAAATTGTTATGATAAACGTGCTGTTCGTTTAAATAAAACTTTTTTCAAAAATTTAAATATATTCTCGTACTAGTTTATTACGGTTATGTTATTTAGAGAATTCTACGAATCAAAGTATTTTTTACAAAAACAAAAAAGTTGTAAAATTTCAACAGAAAACAATGATTTTCATACAATGTGTACTGTTATTAACGAGTTATTTCATGGATGATGTTCGTTAAAGGATTTTTGAAAATCCTCCAGCATTTCTTTAGAAATGTAAAGGCGTGTAAAGTGGGAAAAACTCTTTATGAAATATATTTAATTGCTTTCAGTCTCGTATACGTAAAGTGAATTTCCTTTACTCAAATCAGAGGTCAGAGCAGAAATCCTATAATTACTACGAGTTCAAATCACTTAGCGTCATTGTGGTATCGCTAAGGTGTGTTTCTAAGGATGCGCTGTGTATGCTTATTGCTTTGTTTTTCGAAGTTTGCTTATACCTTTCCTTTTACATTCTTGCGTTCAAAATTGCTAAACTGCTACTGCCTCTCTATGGCAAATTGCCCCCTTTGGAAACTTTTGGAAATTGCATCAATTTCACATGCGCCGATACCATGATCATTAGAAACGTTTCGCTAAACGAAAGACACTAGTTTGCGATGATTTTATTGTCACCGTGGTGTATAGAGTTTTACGATGAATTATCCTGTTTCCTGCAAAAGTATCTGGCTTGTTATTTACCCTCGAATTATTTGACATTTTTTTAATTTTTCCCTTTCCTTCACAGTGACCGTCACAGTCACACGCGTAGCAAACATCGCCGGAGTATTTGTTCATATCACAAAAAAGGGGAAAACAAATTTACCTACATAATGTTCTAAAATTTTTTTTGGCGGTTCTTACCCATGCGGAAAGCTCTTTAGCTACACTATAAACTTTTGTTTTCTCCTATCTGATCTAGTTTTCGAGATGCTGAGAAGTTCACTCTAATACGCATTAACATTGTCTCCATCCAATGCATCCAATACCAACGTATTAGAAACCGTAGACGTTTTAGTAAAGCGGCCGAGACCATTTTTGGACCGAGTGGTTTTCAAGAATACATCGGTAATAATGTTTTGGAAAAGTCTTCACGGAATCAAAAGTTATCAACAAAAATATACGCGAGGTGTCTTTTCATGGTTGTCTCATTTTCTCTTATATTGTAGACGTGCATGTGGGCAGACCAAACCTATTTGTTTAATCGATTGAGAAATGTTTGTGCCAAGTCTCTAACCTTCATTGGATCTTCGTTTTTGCGACTGAGTCAAACTAACTTATTTTGTTTATAAAAAAGCTCGGTGGTTTAATGTTGCAAAGGTGACATTTCTTTTCAAGGTACATGTTAGTTTGCTACCGGAAGTGTTGTCTTCAATAAGTTTTCCAAACTTATTTATTTTGTACAAACTCATGCACCTTTCAATTAGCGCCATTCGCTTGAAATGTTTTCATTTACTAAGGTGAGTAAGTAGTGCCGTGCGTATGAGTAACCTGTTCTGTTCACTCTTTTATTGATCTTATATTCATACGTCACGTGGCCGCTGCAAGAACAGTCTTTTGTGCAAATGGTACAGAACGACAGCAAGCAGATGAACGTGGAGCAAACTATGTAGAATATTAATAGTGTGGCTACAGGTACCTCGAGAGAGGTGTTTAGCCAATAACAAGAACACGAAGTTTATGCATTCAAGCGTTATTTCATGCGCAGATTCGGCATTTGGAAAACCAACCGCGCTTGTTGATTCCATTGTGTGAAATTTCGACCTATCGAACTGGTAAAGAACGTCAGCCATTCGAATTAGGCTCCGTGAGAGCACCATGTTCGCACTAAAGGAAATTTTTATTGCTATTCATAAAGCCAACACGGGAAACTGACTTCAGTTTCGCGTTCAGTATGCCTGGAGTAGAAAAAATTACTACTTGAACATTACACGAAAAGGTATAAATTCCTTTCAAAAGCGTCGTCGAACGAACAAGAACACGCTGATATCTTCGATGGGCTTTTGCTGTGATTTCGGGGCAAATGCAAAGCACATTGAACGTTTTCCACGTAGGGTCTATACATGTATGAGAAAGTCATGAGAAATTCGAAAATAAATTTGAATATCTGTCAGCCTTTTGCCAACACTTTACAAAAGCGGTTACGGGTATTGAGGAAAGATATCAAAAAAATATTATTTTCATATGTGTACCTTGTGTAATGCTTATCTAATATTCGTCCCTAGGGCGTATGTAACTTTTTTTTTTTACTTACTAGTTCTTGTTACGACCGAACACTTGCCATAACAATTTTAGCTCTCTATCAAAATATGGTATACGTATGTGTAGAAATGTGGTATATATATATATATTTTTGATGCATATGTAAATACATATATTAAGCAAAACAAGAAAAAAAAAAGAACAGACAACTTGCCAAAATGTGTTAATAAACATAGATATATAGTTTTTAGTAAGTAATGAAAGCACCTTCAGCAAGTAAGACTCGAAACTTTTCTCACACATTTACATATTCATCAGTAAGTAAGTATACGTAGATGCGTAGGCGCATTATTACTGGCAAGTGCAGCTTCAGTTTATTGTCACATTATAAACAACTTCTAAGAATGTTAAATATTTCGTGAAAAGTTGTGGTTATATGTTGAAAAACTTTCTCCCTTTTTTATACACTCAACGATATACGCTTACATGCATACAAACTTATAGACTAATGCAACTAACAGCAATTATTTTTACCACAACCCTAAATAAAGTGATAGAAAATGCCGACTCTCTTGTATGCAGTTTGTGAAAAAGTTAAACTTAACGGCATGTGTTTGTTCAAGTTAAAGTCACCACATATTTTTGAACTTAAAAACCCTATACCGTAAAGTAAGGCAAAATGTTAATACTATTACAGATGAATATATATTTTCTTACACATTCTCTCTAATCGGAAGTTCTGTTGTTGTTGAAATTGCCCCATATAGGAATAGAGACACAAAAAAAAATATATTGACCTCAATAAATACACAAAGCATTCAACAATCGGTGCTTAGAAATTTTAAATAAAATTTTGTCTTAGCTCAATATTTTTTAAATCATTCCATATATTATTTTACCAAAATCTACATAAATTGAATGGTACGCAGTACATATATCATAACTATCTGCTGAAGACTCAATAATTTTTAAACTAATTTTTATATACTTTTCCATATCCATTTTATATGAAAATATTTATTAACTAACATTGTGTTTAGAACTTGTAGGCATCTAGTTTACCCTTATGTCATAAAATTGATTGTTACTATTTATGGTTTGAGTTAATTTCATAAAGCTATTTAAATGTGTAAACTTGAATTTTCAGGCATCCAGTTATCCTTATACTATAAAATTTATTATTAGTTTTTATGGTTTAATTTTGTCAAAATTTCTTTTGAATTTTTTATTACTCAACTCCGCCTATAAATATACAAAACATGAAACGCAGATCCGTAAAAGATATTTACGGCCATAAATAACGCAATCAATTTCGATTTTTCGCATAAGTAGCCATGTAGGTCAAAATCACGACTACCAAGTCGGTGTTCGCGGTTTCAAATTCCAAGTGCGATAGAGTCTGGTTTGATTGTGAGTGCTCTTTCGCTAAACGTATAATACTTGCCGACAGTGCACACCGCCACAAAGCTGCGGCCGCTTCCGAATTCCCTTCGCTTTCCTTCCTCACTTCTTTCCGACCGTATTCATCTGAGGCGAATAGGGGCATACCCTGAGTGAGGGAAAAAAAGAAAAATGTTGAGTCGTCTAATGTCATACCATGGATTGTTTCGATGGGTTCTGCAATTGTAAGCTCAATTGGGCGACCTAAAGGCTATTGCTTGCATCTGCGTCCATGTTTTAAGTCAGCCACCTCTTAATAAAGCTCGTCTCGATTAGGGCTTTTCTTCTGCCTCTTTTGATGTTTACACTCGTCGCGTTAATAGGTTGGTCCATCTCACACTAAAGGAATTTTTTATACGTAGCTTCCTTAGGTTGTTAGGTAACATACTTATGGATCACGCAAATTCAGACCAAGATTGTGTGAAAAGTTTCCGACCTTTAGGAAGAGGAGAGGACTCGATTGCAAAACTTGAGAGATACTTTTTGCACATGCATTGATTCTCTGTAACATGGAGCAGGCTCGGTCGTTTTTTCTATTTTTCTATACCCACTGCCGAATCACTTAAAGTCTATAAATTCTAAGAAACGAGTAAGCAAACTTGATTTTATTTCTGCTTTCAAAAGCGGAATGGTTCTCAGTTTATATTGTACTATGGACATGTCCTTGCACCGACTTGATTCATTTGCAATAACAAGCTGCCTGCAGGAGCTTCTAACGTAAACAACAATTTTGCGATGAAAAGAATTTTTAGGGCTGCTGTCACACAAACTAATAGATCGACACGTTTAGATCGAATTAGAATTTGACATTGTTCAAGAATATATATATATATACATATACGCGCTATAGGGTTTTTGAAGCTTACTTTTGGTTATCGCAAATGTTTTAACAAAGTGAATAAACTTCCATCTTAAAAGTTGATATGGGCATAAGAAAACCCAATTTGACAAAAACCGCTACTTTAGATTTTCAATATGATCGGTTTATCACTGCCCTGTTTATTAAGGATTTATATTCAAGCTTGGAATTAGGAATGAAAAGATACTCAGAAGGGAACGTGCATTTCTTTGGCATTTTCTTACTTAATACTACTCCAGTGGGCGCATTCACATAACAGCCCACAGTGGAGAGGCAGATAATTATTATACTCCTTTCGAATATATTCTTCACTGTTTCTATTTACCAGCTTGTTGTAGGCTTTCAAAAAAGTAGAAGCTCAAGTGAAAAGGTTGGTAGCTGCTGGCTATCGCATTTACATATTCAAGTGTGTTAGTTGAAATGTTTATCTAATTACGTGTTCTAAATAATGTTCTGCTGACTTTATAAATGTGTGCATATATATGTTGGCGTAGGTTGGTTAGGAGAAAAGATTATTGCTGACTATGACGATTGACTACAAATTGGAATGCAAATTAATTATAATTAAACTACGTTACGTTAAGTAGATTATGAGTTAATATACGATAGATAGATAGGCTAGGAAATAATGAAAATTAAATGTATATTCAAAATAAGTTTTATATATAAGTGCAATATCCCAACAAAGAAAAATACCATACGTCATACGCAATCATACGCATCATCATTATCATCATTAAGCGATTACCTGATTCTATTCTGCAGGTTTTATGCTTTACTTATACTCATCACGTGATGATTATACAATCACGAAATTATTACGCCATCATATGATTGTTATATCACCCATATAATGTGGCAGATCCTTATACCCAGCAAACCGAAAAATGATAATGAAATAATATTAGTATCGTTTTACTAATGGCTGGAAATTGACATTAGACCATTTCTTAACCAATTCCTTTTCCTTAACTCCTTAAAATAAATAATACGAGAGCAGCCTTAAGTCGGATGGAATCGAGCAAGTATGGCGGTTTCGAAAGGATTTTAATTGACTTTCTTCGCAAATAGCATGAGATTTGTAATCTAAAATTCCCGACTTTCTCGAATCCAAAGATTATTTGCAACAAGATCTCTAAGTATCAACTGATAATCTATGAGCACCGAATCCTTGATTTTTACCATTCAAACGAAATCGAACGACGGCATCTTTAATGCCTAATCTGCCTTATACCAACATAGAGCATTGTTGTCAAAATCCTTTTGCCCATTTTTTATGCAACTTTTTTGCAAAACTTTTTTAAAAGCAACACGAATTAAATGAAAAAATGCCGGAAAGACAACGTGAAACGCTAAGCTGATTTAACGTTTCCATTCGTCCGGGGATCTTTTCTGACCATACTACACCAACAAGAGTCCAAATTGAAATAATACGTCAAGTGCAAGCGTAAACTAGGATTCAGTTAATGTCTTCAAGTTAATTATAGAGATAGAAACTTTTCAATCAGCTAAAGATGACGTTGAAAATCTCTTAATCATTATGCACTAACTTATAAAAACTAAAAAAAAACAAAAAGGGTCTAAAACAAATTACTCCCACGGCCTTTGTACCTAAATTGAATAAGTTTTTCTATGACTTTGCCGACAAATAATCTCAGTCTTGTTTGTCACATTCTGGATATCATAAATGACCAGATAGTAGGATATATTGAGATTGCGAAAAAATCCCAACAAAATCTCATCAGGGATGAACATAAACAGAGGTTTGCTGGGTAGCAATCAAGCTCGTAAGAGGTAGTTATGGCCAAACTGAAAGTATATTACGAAAAGCTCTAGAATTTTTTATATTTTAAAAGTTTACAATACGCTAGACAAAAAGTATCAAGTTAAGAGAGAGATATTATAAATATAAATAAAAAAGAAGAAAATTGTTAGGATGCGCACGTATTTCGCACGTTCCTTTTCCTAGATATGCGTCTCTAATAACTAAAATCAACCATATTTCACGTAATGAAATGGCTGCTCAGGATATACGCATACATTAAATTAAACACACAAGTTAACGAACTAACTACATGCACTCGTATGTACGCTTGTACATGGACGTATACGTCACTGGCAGATGAACATGCTGTCGCCAAATCTGATGAAGATGGAAATGAAAATTATACTCAACGACTCTGGCAGATACATAAAGCGTTCAGTCAATCACATGCGAATATGTGTTTGCATCCATATAAGTATACTTTTTGCACACACACACACACATGCATACATATAACTAAATGTACACTGTGTTGCAAAAACACATTTGCAAATGTAGCTGCACATCTATGGTACATATGCCTAGGTCTATGTGTACGTGTGTGTATGTGCATGTCTGTGGCTGTTCGAATAGTGGCTTTTTATCGCAACGGCAGTTGTATAAAACATGAAAAGAGAAAAAGTTTAAAATTACGGTTGTAGTAGGATTTTCAAAAATGTTGTCTGAGGTGTTGGTTGGTTGTTTGTTTGTTTCTTTGTTTGTTTGTTTGTTTGTTTATTTCACGAGAAACTCTGTTTCCTGCCTACTTTTATTCGTACTTTTTATGTCTTGAACTCATGTAACCATAAACTAACTTTTTAAAAAGGTATTCGCTGTAAGAAATCAGCCAAAAATAAACAACAACCACAACAAAAATGTTCGAAAAAGAAGAACACACAACCAAAAATGAAATGAAAGAATGAAAAGAATAAGTACAACAGTACAACAGCTTGCCGGGCTACTTGTTAAGATCAGAAATATTAACTGATGTGATGTGTGGTATTTTTTAATATCAGAAACGGGTGCCCGTACAATCTTCGTTGCATTCTGAACTAAAGTTGAGGTTGGCTATGGATTGTATAAAATGTTTAAGCAGCAACAAAACAACACAAAGAAAAAAAAAAAAACGAAAATGAAGAGGAAAAAGAAAAGCAAGAAAGAAAAAAATGTTCATCTACCGGAATTTCATTTATATACTTTATTATAATAGGCTTTTTAAAAAGTCTTAAGCCTTTGGTATTTGAACTTGGAAAGAAAGGTAAAACGGGCTCTAAGACCGCCATCCATATAGTTGGTCAGTCAAAGCTTCCAAATATTGAAATGTAGCTTGCGATATATTTTACAGTGAATCAGTTCTGACGTTTTCTTTCGATGGTTCGGTAAAGAATAATCTTTTTTTTTCGAAATGCATATAAAAAAATAAACCAAAAGATTTATTAATAAAGAATCAAAAAAACAATCTTTAAGAACGAATGAACTGATAGAAAAATGGTTGATCTTATATAAAATTGCGACAGATATCGTTCGTGGCAACCCTTGTCTTCTTTGTCTACCGACAATCCTCGTCGGTAGTCGGTAATCACGCAAGAAAAATGTGGCTTTCGTTTTTCTTTATCAGCTGTTTGGCAAAGATGGCGAAAGCTGACTTTCAGCTACATGATTACGCCCCTGTTCTTATATATAGAAAGTCCAATGGTAGCACTTTTCTTTCCCTTTTTGCGTGTTGTTCCATGCATTAATACAGTGTTGAGAATATTTCTATCACCATGGGTTTTATTTTCATTCAAGTTTGTTAGTAATCAGATCGCTTGTAAGAGATCTTTTGTTAAAGACGGCTTCTACGAGTCGTCCTTATGAAATTTTGGCCGATGTGTTAGAAACCTGGCAAGTCTCGTAAAACGATCTTTTATTTTTAATTGACTTCCCTGAAAGATTTCCAGAAAAGACATCTTGAATACGTCTCTATAACTATTGTCTGATTTTCCCGAAAAATTAATGTTAAACAAATGACGTCGATTATAATTTTTTTGTCGTAACTAACCGCTGCAGAATTGATCGAAAGTGAGTAAGGTGCTAGGCTAAAATTTCAAAGAAGTCTGTCCATTAAATTCTAGTTTCAAACAAGGCCCTTTTAAAGTTTCAAATTTGCATTTGTGAAAAAAGTTTGAAAAACTTATTGGTTCACCTCCGCCAGTTTGTATATCTCCATTACGTAATCCAATTAATTGAACAACTTTGAATATTTCTGTGGCTATTTGGGATGTTTTTGAGCCAAACCAAAAAAAAAAAAAAAAAAAAATACTTAACAAAGTTTACTGATGATTACTATGATTGCTTATAAGCCCATATTACCCATTTTTTTTTTTGCTAGCAAGTCATCGATTCTTTTTCGGTTAACAGCGCATTGAAAAGGAGTTTTTTTAAATTTGCAAAATTTTCATATATATAAACAAGCATTCATCAAAGCTTCCGTTAGCATATGCTTACCCATAAGCAGTACACAATATGTCTGGTATCGACATGGAATTTATATTTCTATTAAAATGAAACTTCCAAGTGTGGCATAGTTTTCGCAATGTTCACACGTTTTTGTGGCATGAACCTTGATGCGGCCTGCAATGATTCTACGCTTTTTCGTAGATTCATTAGTTTCCAATAAATGCTGGCTGCGGTATGACGTCCGACTTAACGATGTATTTATTGCAAAATAGGATTAACTTAACTTTCTGGATATAAACATATATAGCATATATAACCGAATATTAGCTTTATTCCTCCGTAACCGGGGATTCACTGTTTTCGTAATAAGCTTTGACAATTTCTGTACCCTATGCAGCTATGAATGATTGTATTCCCCAAATAATAGCAAGACCTAATCAATATATTGAAAAGAAGAAAAAAAAGATCCAAATCTCGATCAGAGGTGCGTTTAATTTAATGCATATTTACTTTCGGAATCACAAAATGGATGCCTCTATGCTTAGTGGTCATATTAACAAGTTACGTTGTGCACATATATATATATATATATATAATACATATATATAACTACATATAGTATATATATATAACTTATGTACTCGTCCCATTGGCTTACTGCTGTGACTGTTGAGCGACGAGATCAACGAAATAACAAACTTTGCGTACTTTTATAATATGCATAGCGCCTAATATTGTTGGAATCATCAGATAAGTGCAGGATGGAAATTGCGTAGTATCCACGTACCCACTTCGCATAACTAAAGCGAATGTACGCTCATACTCCATAGATATAAATGCACGAGTGCAATTTAAGACTATACGTATAATAGATACATATATACTGTTACACGCACACACTGTTTCATCTCAAGCATAAAATTTTTAAATACATTCTCATATAAATATTTGTTTGTTGGCCGTAGGTTTATACATTATTCACATGCACGACGATTGCGTCTTCCGCCGCCGCCTCGCGTATCATTTATGTGAATATGTGTGCGCATAATAAGTTGAAAAATGCGTGTATTGTTATTTTATTTATGTATGTAAGCTTTGTTGGTATTTATTTAATTTTTTTTTTTTTTTTTTTTCGCTTCTTCAGGTTTTTTGTGCCGTTAGTTGCATTAATTTTTTTCTCTTTCATTTTTTTCTTCTTAGCCTCGGGATTTCCCCTCCACATAAAATTTTATTATTGTTAATGTTAATGTTGTTGTTCTTGTTCTTGTTTTTGTTATTGCTACTGCTGCTATGGCTGCTGCTGCTGCTGCTGCCGTTTCTGTTGTTGTTGCTCTTTATGTTGTTATTCTCTAAAATTTTCTTCTTCAAATTCCACTTGCATTTGCTAAGGAATTTCTATGGACTTATGTATGCTTTCATGCCCAATTTTTTGCCTCTCGCACTCAATAACGACTTGTATACTAACTTGTCATTGCGTACGTAACCAGAGTTCCTTTCGTATATCGGATAAAAGAATTGTATTATCAGCATAGTCTTAAGTAACACTGCCTCTTCACAATTTTGCGGATCAAACAAATCGAAAAAGAGATAGGTGGTCTGGAGAAAGAGTGAGCGAGAAAGAGAGGGTGGGAGAGTCTTATTTACTTGAAATCATATTTACTCCTACTCAAGAATAGAAAGTTGTGTCTAAGGCTAATCATCACCTGGTCATCACATGTTCATTTCTGCAAAACTATTGCATTGTGTTGATAACTATTCTCACTAAACTAATGAATACCGTACAACTAATATGTGATAGCTAGGTATCCAAAATTCGATACAAAGGTGTATAAAGTTGTCTCTTCACTTCTTCTTTTTAGATTTGCTGTTGTTTTTGTTATTTTGCTTACAATCTTTCGAAAAAAAAAAAAAAAAAGTTATTTTACTGCTTTGCAGTTGAGGAGAAAACGTCAGCTATAGCAACATTTCTACAATAGCAATAACGCGCACATACGTTCATAACAAACTAAAAAAAAATAAAACATAGAAAATCAGTTCAACAACCTACAAATGGGAATTGAAATTTTTAATCTGGAATGGTGGGTATACACAACCATCTGCCTCTTATTCTCTTTCCCTCTCTCTCTCCCTCTCTCTGTTTGTCTGTCTATATATATATGTATGTATATATAATTTTATATATATATATGTATAAATATCACTCTTTTGCTTTTTCTCTCGACGTATTGTGTTCATGTCTTCTAGCATGTGCCTGTGTGTATGTTTTTTGTGCCCATTGTTCGGTCATGTAATAGTTGTAAACTGAGAGAGGCTGTTTGGTTACTGATTTGGTGGCAAGACCTCCATAAAAATTGCATTGCTTTGCCAAATAGCAATTCTGCAGCAAATACAACAACACCAACAATAATAACAAATCCAAAATTGGCAGCCATTCTACCAAAAAAAAAAAAAAACAAAAAACCTCTGTTCAATTGTCACTTGAAAGTTCCTTTTTTCTTTGCCATTTCGTGCAAACTAAAGAAGGACAAATTCACTGAGAGGATGCTTTCAATGTGCGTTGAAATTAAAAAAAGACGATGTGGAAAAAAACACATATGTGCATCTATACCCATATGTTGCTTGAAAGGCTCTTGAAATTCGAAAGAATTTTTAAAACTCACTAGCAAAGCTTGTAAGCATCAGAAGGTTTATGTATTCAATCAACGCTGGTTCGATATATTTGCACACATCTCTGAAATTTTCTCATCCCCTAATAAATTGAATGCGTGCAGACAAACACGCGAGAGCTGACAAACTAAAGCGACATGTAATGAAGCCATATAATAAAAAAGTCGTTTGTCAACAGCTTGAGATCGATCAACTTATCCAGCCCAAAAAGCTATGGTGGAGAGGTCGTGATAAATCTGAATATCTTTACGGAGCTTTTTTTTTAAAAGGTCAGCAATGTATTATGAGTTACTTATACCCAACGAAGCTATTACTACACAACGTTCGCCTATGCAACTAAGGCTCTTGTGTTTGGCGGCGCTAGATGCCAAAAGGACATTTCTAACATGATGATGTGCGGTGTCTTATGACCAGGAAAGTGGTAGGAACTGGTATTTGTCACCTTCGTCCGTCTTCGCACTTTCGTCGTGCCTTCTTACTTTCATTGATTATAATCAATGACTTATTGCGTGCCGTTGCCGATGGGTTCTTTCTTTCAGAGACAGACACAAAGGCCCAGTTGTCTTTCAGCTCGCAATTTGTTTTCTTCTAGAAACTTGAATAAATTACTTTCTACCGTCAATTTTCTTTATATATATACTTTTTTTTTTTGCTTATTCTAATTTGTAATCTATCGCTAGTATACCGGGCAAATTCGCTATATATATTCAAGGGGACAATGGATTACTTAACCTAAAGGTCTGTTTATAAATTGTAAAGCTTTATCTATCCTTAGGTCTACTAGTTGCATAATAGCTTTTGAGAGCCGGGGAGTTGCTTCAGTTTGCTTAGATTTGCTTCAACTTTCAATATTCGATGAAGAGTTCACATTGATTCCTCTTCAAGCCCCTCCTTAGGACATTAGATTACCATCATTGTTGTGATTGCCATTGAAGATATTATCGGTATTATCCTTATTATTATCATTTTAGATTTTTATTTTTACTATTGAAATGAAACTTGCGACTTGGTTTCGACTTCCACCGGGTTCCGGGTTCTTCAAAGGATCCTGTATGCCTTGTATACCTCATAATTGACAAGCTTCGGTTTTTTGCTAACAGCACCTAACCTAATGGCAACCGTTCTTTCAGGATGATTTAGTGCCACCAGATTCCAAACATCTATAGCATTGTATCATGTCCAACATGTTTTTCAGATCTTCTGAACGATCCTTTGCGTTGATCAAATATTTGAAATCAGGTATTTGGTGATTATTTAAATTTGACTGAAGGTCGATATTAAGTAGCGGTGAAGATGCTTTTCCCGTGTAATAGCAAATATTCATAACATCTCGAACCTTACATACCTTGCATATAGGTGTAGAGATTCTAAAATCATGTAAACTCACTCTCAGACTTTACTTTTTTTCTTACAAAACCAAACTCCTTCCCGCTAAAAGTCAACACTAGTGGACATTATTTTAATCCTTACGACGTCTTTGCATTTTATAAAGAACCAACACGTCATGATAGTTTTTATTTCAATTACACTGCATATGAATAGCGCAGAATGATTCGTTCCTTACATGCAAATTTTGAAGAGTTTGCTCTGGTTGCAGTTGTTGGGAAATTATCATATTAAAGTGTTTCGTTAAGCTTGATTAGTCACTTTTTGTCACTTTTAATGTTTACTTATTCGATACCGTTTGCCCTGCTTTCTCTTACAGCTTAATAGTTGACTTTTGAGCGCAATGTTTTGTTTTTGTTTGAGATCGATATCTGCCGTTTGGTCTGACACTTATCGCTTGATGTTTCATTTAAAGAGTTTTCATATTTCTCTCGCTTAAATAAATCACCGAATAATTGCTTGCATCGTTTCCAATACTCAATGGATTGGATTGCGACACTTTTTGTAGTTAAACAAACAGGAATGGCTCGTCGTAGCCTAACTCTGCATAAAAGTTTTCCTCTTTTTTTTTCTCCCATTAAGTCAAAATAAACAAATTTTGCATTTATTGAAATGTCTTCAGATGACATCCCACATTTTGTCAACCATTTATGCCAATTAAAATTTCAAAACTTGATAGCGAAAAAAAAATGTTTCCATTTTGTTCACAAAATATTGCAAATTCGAGTACGCGGTTTGTTGATTTTCGTTCAACTCACTGTACTTTTCATTTTTGCTTACGCTTCGACTTTATTATTTACAATTTAATATATTGGACTTAAAAAAAATAAACATTTCAGAATTTGATATCAAAGGAATTATTTCCAAGCCTTATATCTTCGTTCATAACTGCGAAATTGATTAAGTCATGTCCATCCGTCCATCAGCCTATGCTTTGGAATCGGCATTATGACTTCAAACAAATTATTTCCAAACTTTACACTGTCGTTTATCATCGAAGGTAAAACTCATTTACTCATGTCCGCCCGTCCGTTCGTCAAGAAAAGGAAAAAGGTCTAATTCATATAACGCGACTACTAAAATGTATTTTTTTCTTTTTTGTATGCTTATTCTTCTGACTGTCCGGTCGAAACTAGCGTCAAAAAATTCAAGTTTGATTATCGTAGATCGTGAACATAGAAGAGAGCAGTGCAATGTTCTAATTTGCGCTACGTTTATACAGATTTTTCATGCAAGCTACAATGCTCTTATGCAATCTCTTAGTGACCGAAGAGGAGATGACTTTTAAAATATCCCAATCAACGCAGATAAGTTGCTTTGTAAATATTCCTTTCGCTAAATTGGAAATAACCTCTGTTCTCCGCATAAAAAGCTATCCTTGTGTAACACACAGAGCTTGTAAAAGTAAAGTACATATCAGATAATTCATATAATACTACCTATGTAAGCCTTCAAATTATCGATGGGAACATACGTAGCTTTATTTCATCACATATATGATATTAGTTTCATTATTACATTTAATCAGTTTTTCTCTACTGATTACGTCTTTAATTATAGTTCTTTGTCCGTCCAAGCTTTTTTTATGAATACTATTATACTAAATTTATATCAAAAAATGTTACCAAACATGAACTGGCTGGTGCAGCGACAGCGTACATTTTTCATATTATTGCTATTACATTCACGCGTCGGTCTGAATCAATTAATTACCTATTTTTGACACGCATTCCGCCATGTATTTAAAAAAACATTTTATGTTTTTAACAAATTCTCGTAGTCAGGCGTATCGAAAATTTTCAATACGTACTTACATGTGTTTATTTACACAGACGTACATATATATATATATATATATATATATATATATGTACAGATTTATATATATTAATGTACATGCGGTATTGAAATGTGTATGCGAACTCAGCCATAAAGGCGTTTGTGCGTGTGGCTAAGTTTGTTAAAAATCGAAGTTTATAAAGCATTATAACGCGTAAATACTTTCCATACACAGTTACGTACATGTATACGCATACGATGTATATGAAAGCATGTAAATATACTAAATTGGCACCAAACGAAAAAAATGCAATAAATTTCATATGTTGCCAAATAAAAATCCATTAAAATTTAACTGCAAAACAAAAAAAAAAACAAATTAAAACCGACAACAACACAATTACCAACAAACCACAAAAACCCTACATAAGCATACGTGTAAAATGGGGTTAATTGAAAAATTCCCAGAGTAGAATCTTTTAAATAAATTTATAGCTTAATAAGTTTATCTCCGAACAATTTTCTAACTAATATGTTCATCTATTTTGTTCTTGAATTCATTGAACAAAAAAAAAAACAAAAACTGCTTGAATTCATTTAAAGTCCCTTTAACTAATGACACGCGAGAATGCTTTTATCACAAGTTTTCATAAATTGAAACAATTGACAAACAAGAATCGTTGAGATATAGTGAATATAGTGAACGTTTCGGCAAATCATTGCAAGTACGCCTCACATTGGATCGATGATTTTCTTAATCAAAAATAATGTTCTCTTCGATCAATTTTGTTTTTTCAACAGGTTTTTCTTCTGACTAAGCTAAATATTATATATCATGTACTCTTGAATTACTCTTAGGCCGAGTAGAATGAATGTTGTGTTGTCCTGACTTTTTCATCGATTTTGACTACTTTTTCTGAACTTTGTTGCACTTCATAGCATATCCTATCATTTCCAAATTACCTATATATATATATATAGACTCATAAAAAAATTGGGATGTTTGTTGTAATGTTTTATTCCAAATTAAATTTTGATAAGAATTGAAGATATTTTGATCCAGTTTTTTGGAGAAAAATTTTCTCCCCATTTCACTTAGTTGTCAATACAGGGCCTTACGGAGTGGATAACTTATTAAACGTGCAAAATGAAGATCACTAATCACCCTCTTGCTCTACCGCATTGAAAACTACTGACGGGCAGTACCTCTCAGACTCTCTTAGGGAACTTATTATTATTTTATTTTCTTTTCTTAAATAATCACTTATTCGGAGGTCGCCCTCCTACGCGTGTACCATAATGATGGTCAGAAATAAATGGGCAGAGAAAAATAGGGAGTTTTAGTACGCCCTATTCCAAGCAATATCGCAAAGTCCTCGCAAGCAAATGTCAATTTGACTTTTTCATATTCTTAAGTTTGTCCCCAAATCTGAAGACTTAAAAAAATCATCACAACCACTTTCAAACACTTCTTAAATTTTCCAAGACCTTGCATTGGGAAGTTGAAAAGAATTTGGAATCACATGCTTTTTAGCTCAGGGATCATATCATAAATATGTAGATAATAATTATTTGATTCCACTAAGGCGACCTTGAAGCTTCAAAAACCGGAAAATGTGTTTGCAAAGTCACTTCCTGACTCGACTCGATTTCGACTTTATTTTCGAATTTCTTATTTTCCGTGTCTTTGTACTTTCCTCTCAGAATTGATATTGCAGAGGGACTATTGCTACGGAATCCCATTTCGAGTTGTTACATCTAGTCATCGGTCACGACGTTAGAATACGACCCTAATTATAAAATTGTATTGCAAGTCGTTGCTTTTTATCCATTGCTGGTATATTTACGAAAGTGTCACTGCCAGTACATGGAACCTTGTCTGTGACCATCAATTTGCTATGCCCGCGTAGGTGTATAGTCGAGACGTAAGTAGACGAATAGAAGATTCATGTCAACTCTAGGAGTTTTCAACCTGTATCTCTGGTTGTTATATACTGTCCCGCGAATTTTTCAATTAACCGATTATACGCTTGCATACACATAGATGTGCATAAGTAAATGAGAAAAAATGAAAATTGAAATGTTCATTTCCAGATGCCTAATATTAGATAATATTTAAAGTGTAACACACACTAATAAATCCGCAACAACTCATATGCACATATTCACATATATGTAAGAGGCTATGTGTTTTCATATCTACATATATATATATATATATATTTTCTCACTTGAAATAGTTTAGTTTTATAAAACAAAACTAAACAAAAAAAAAAAAAAAAGTTGTTAAAAATTTTCCTAAATCACTTGTAAAAATTTTAAACCTGGCAAAAGAATTATTGCAACTAAAAAACAATAAAAAAAAATAAATTCCATTTTAATTGGTTGCAAAAAAAAAAAAAATTTTGAAATTACGAATTAAACGTCAAACGATTAAATTTGATTAAATTTCACAAAATGTTCGCAACAATTATGTTATGTTTATATGAAAATTTCAAATAATGAAAACATTCAGAAGTCAGTGAGAAATTTTTGCTAAGCTTAAGGCGAATATTTTCATGCCCGCCCTATGCATTATCATATACTCGTTTATCTATCTGCTTAACAAGCTCTTCGAATCCACCACGCACCTCTTCGGCTATCGAACGTAACTATGAAGAGGTTTTTTCTTAAAAATTTAGAAAAGATTTCGAATATGATAAAGCGTCTCTTATATCAGTGTCGAGCGGGTCTCATATTTTCGTAGAGCTTTTCAGGTAAAATTTTATCAACCTTCACTGAATATTTTTATAAATCTTTCATTTTTTCAGTTCTTGTTTGCCTATTGTATTAGTAGTCAGACTATCAAACAGCATAGTTTTACTTCGATTTATTGAAGGCATTAAGATTTGTAATAAACGATATCCAGAGACGGACGATAGATGAATAACACAGAACACAAGTATTTTAGAAATTCTTTTCTCTTCTCGTATATAATTCTCTCAAGTATAACAAATCATCTAAACAACTTGACATAACCTCACTTTCCGAACTTGCCAATGGATATAAAACCGACTGTTTATATATTATTTGTCAGTGTTAATATATTTGAAATTATGTTCTTTTTTTTTTGTTTTTCCATGTGTACCTGTATTTATTTGTTTTTATTTTTTCGATTTGGAAAACATTTACATTTTTGCATTTTTATGACATGATTTCGAAATAAAGATGTGGATTAAATTTTAGCAATATATTCATAAAAAGTAAATAAACAAAAAAAAAAAAAATTTAATATTTTTATTTTCATTGACAGATTGTTATGTATAAAATAGTATTGTGACAAAGTAAAATCTTGTTTAAGTTCATTGAGACACAGCAAGCGCTTGATGACACTTTTAGGTTTTAGTGAATGCAAGCAAACACATTCTTAATTTACTAGAATGTAAAATACATTTACCTATCAAGACTTGTTAGCTTTTTGTTTACTTAACGCCACTAGGCAGTGACCATTATGTATCTCTTTCCCTTTTCGCATTTCTTTCTGACCATCACCGTGTTACACATCGAGAAGACACCTCCTAAGTGATTGGCCCTATTAAAGAAAAACGAAGAAAGAAACAAATACAAATCGGAGTGTGTAAGCGACAGTCGACCCGGCCGAGCATTCTTTTGTATTAGCAATTGACATTTCACGCTAATAGACGTGAATGTTCGAGTCTGTTCAGCACGAGACGTAGGTGTATAAATATATGCACAGTGTCTTTAATAGAAAAAATTCGTACTGAACTTACATTGTCTTGCATTTTTATGAAGGAATTTACAAGTAGGGATCTACGTCAAACCGAAGCTGCCGGCGCCCATGTACTTGTCATTCAATATATATTATACGCCCTGAAGGTAAATAAGTTTTTAGCAAAACTGTGAGATATTAAGAATTTTTAATTCGATATTTTCCTCGCACACAACAAGAGAGAACAAAAAGCGGTTGACACTCTAAATAATTCGTCTTTAAAAAGTTCGTAACAAATAGGGCGATATGGTCTGACTCATTCCACTTGAACGACTTTTGTAACGCTTAGGGAGTCCTATAACTCTTTGGTCTCTCTCTCATTTAACTGCTCTCACTAACTCTCACTGTTAACTGCTTAAGCAAAAACCTGATCAAAAATCTGTACACATCTTTCAATGCATATTTCTAACGATCTACGATCACGAATTTTTTCTCGCTTTCGGCAGAACCATTTTAATGTCGTAAAAGTGTTTACATGAAAAAACTGTGGTTAAGTTTCTCGCACAGAAATCCTAAAGAGTATTATACTGATGACATAATGCGTGGTTTTATCAGCAAAATAACAAAAAAGCTGTTGATGCATCTAAAATAGCACATACACCCAATAAATTTTTTGCATGGTCTTTTTTACACGGTCTTCTTTTACACGATTTTCAAATAAAATGAATTTTTTGTGCCAGCATGAATCCAAAAAATAAAAAAAAAACTTTTTTTGATTCTAATTGCGACAGTGGCAGGCGAGAATACTGTAATCGGAAGTCAGTTGGTTTATCTCCACACATATATGTTAGTGGCTTGCTCCACAGCTACTTGGCCATTTCATAGTTTCTTTTATTTGATAAAAATGAATGCTTTTGTTTTATAAATATGTAATGTGGATGTCATTTGTGGATATACTTTTTTTGCGCGGTTTTTTGAAAAATTCATAGTTTTTTTTTAAATTCTGTAACACTATCATCATATTTACCACCATATGTCGCATATGTTTTTTGCAAGGGTTTCTAAGAAACGCATTTACCGTGTAAAAAAGAGTTGGGTGCACAACTCCGATTTTTATTAATAAAGTTAAGTTAGGTAAGCCACAGACTTTCTCGTTTACCTAATATCTCTTAACTGAACAAGACTAGCTTACGGGCCAACTGAATAAAAATATTCCTCAAAGTTGAGAATTAAAACTGCATTACGCATATGTTTTTAAAATAAATCAAATAAAATAATTTATCTAATAAAGAGGATCGTAAGAACTGAAAAAGTGGGGTTTAATTAAGTAAAGAGCTTTGAAATTTAAAAAAAAAAAAAAAAAAAAAGCTACAAAATATTTCAATAAACTGCAGGCGTAAGCAGAAATACTGCATAGTTAAAGTCATTGGACTGCTTCTCTCATCACTGACTTTTCACATTATGAATAATTCAAAGGACAAATTTGACGAACTAAACAAATCGCATATCGTAAATAAAAGCATTATGTTTTAATCTATAAATTGCGTGATAAGAAGCCATTTGTTAATGCCAGGCGTTATTGCCTAATAGAACTGCAAATATTTGTGTTTCCTATTAAATTAATTTCATTAAGTTATTATCTGATATTGATTTTTACAAGAGAATTTCATTCATTTCATACCATTTGCCGTAAACGACCTGAATATTTTTAATGTTCTTTTGTCATTTAATATTTAATGAACATATTAATAGTTTATCTGACTTCTAAAAGTTGTTTTCTGATTATTATATATGGGGAAGTGCATTGAATTACTACAAGCATTTATGCGCGTAAAAGTCATAAAGTAATGCAATATTTATTAATCTTGTTTTTATCATATGACTTTGTGATCCTTGAAAAAGAAATTTATTTATTATTACTACAAAAATTTTATGTTCGAAAAGAAAAATACTACAAAATTTCTTCGACTTTAGGTGATGTTATAAGACATCAGTTATCAATAATGAAAGAAATAATTTGGTCAAGTAAAAAATTAAATCTGTTATACATGAAGGCGCCATAAATTACATATAATCTTTTCAACAACGACTTCACAATATATATATATATACATATATATATATATATATATATCTCTTAGGTTGGCTTGTGCATATTTGCGTTGTTAATCAATTCGACTTGTGATCACAGAAACAAGCATCGTATTCGTAGTGATGCCTTAAGGCAAATATTGTTTTCTTAGTGTTATCGTTTAATATTCTTGTTGATTCATAATGAAGAGAAAAAAAAGAAAAAAACAAAAAAAGGCAATAAATAAATTAGAAAAAAGAATCGTAATAAATGTATTATGTATATTGTTCCATAATATTATTTTAATTTTTTTATTTTCTTTTCTTTACAGGTAAGCATAAAATATTCGATAAATTTCATTGAATGCATCATATTCATGTAAGTAATAAATGCAGTAATTATTCATTCAGTAAAATTCAATGAGTTTTTTGAGGATTGCTAACAATAAGAAAACCAAGAGAAAACACTTAAGAAAATTGTATTCACCTGCAGTTGTACCGTCTCTATCTTAAAAGTATTAGCAAATTATTTAAAAAAAAAAAAAATCAATTTCCATGCTCTATACTATTGGGTAGGCATGGGTGATCTCACCTAGCCTTTGCGTAAGTGTAGTGGGCTCATCTATGGAATATCCGGGCATACTTTTATCGTTACCTTTGCAATACATAAAGAAAAAGTAAACCATTTTTTATTTTTTTTCGAACCAGAGACGTTTCCAGTTTATGTTGCACTGTACGAGTCTCCTTTAACTCATAATTCCGCCTCCTTTGGCTCATAATCAATGCAATTCCACGCGCAAAGCCTTCGTATGTTCTTGCCAAATTTGAAACCGAGATTGGCATTTTTGCGATCAGTACAGCCTTCAAGTTGATCCAAAATTCGTTACTCATCAAAGCTTTATAGCGACTCTGAAGCTTACTTCTGCAATCGATTCAAAATTTGATGTTGATCTATGCTTCATAGTGTGTCTGCAGCTTACTTCTGGTTGTTACAGCCGTTTAGACAAAGTGAATATAGCCCTAACCCTTTCGGTGGTGGGTGTCAAGAGGTGCAAAAAAGTGCTATTCGCCAGAAAGCTATTATCAAAATTCGTTTGGTTTTCTCGAAAAAAACGCAAAAGCTATTTAATATAAACAGTGCCACACTATTATTTACAACAAATTTCATATCAAATGGTGTTTTAGAACTAATGTCAAGTACACTTTGATATATTTGTTTTTATCGAAAGGTGTGCGGTAGCTTCCTTCAGGTGCTGCTCACCTTTTCAATAAAGAAGAAGAAAGAGGAAGCATGCAAATTCCATGAACAATCAGATAAACGGTGCGGGCGGACGAATGAACCGATGTACTGACTAAACGCAACATAATGCGTATTTGTTTCTCTTACTAACGGAATAACGCAATTACTACACGCTTCGCATTCATTCCTGTGCGTAATAAAATATGCAATAATTTTTATTGGTTTAAACTTGAAAGTTTTATGATATTCTTTTACGGTGTATGAGAGAGTCATAAAAAACTCTGGACAAGCACACAAGCAGGAACAAGTAAAACGATACTTAAATCCGCATCTATCGCAGGAAGAAACTTTATACATATAATACATCAGTCGATAAGTTCGTGACACTGCATGTAGATGAGTACACTATTGACGAATTCTTGTGATTTTTAGCTCATGTCAACCTTCAAAGAAAATTTATCAAAATTTGATAATATTCCGACCAATAACTTGCAAGTTACGTATGTTTGCTTGTTTGTTTGTTACGTGCTACCTATGTTTTTGTAAAACAATGAAAAAATCCGAAATTACTTTATAACGTCACTGAAATATTTGTCATCCTCCGAACTTATTGAATGATATGCCGCATATATATACATTTATGTATACATATGTATGCATGCATATAGATTTATTCATAAATGCATGACTTAGGCTTCTAGTCATCTTCAAGATATACTTGACTTGACTTGTATGACTAATATAGTTATCGAACAGCAACGTGTACACAAACAACCCTATACAGACAAATGCACGTAAAATTAGTTGATGTCTTCAGAATCTTAACTAATTTGCGTTTAAAGTCACTAAGTGAGGTCACCCATTTTCAATATTTTTGCATTGCAATCATTGCATAACGATACTGTATCCAAGAAGTAAGTTTATCGAAACAACTTGTTTTTGCTAAGATTTGTAGAAGTGGCTCATCTAATACATTTTTTACTCTCTTTTTACAATCCACACAAAATCATGTGATGGGAACGATTTTTTTTATTTTGAAAACACTCAGAAATCACGAGAAGCGGGTCGGAAACAATATGAATTTTGAATTTTTTGTGAAAATATATCAAGGAACCAATGCAGCGATGGAAGGTGGATTATCAAGGGAAGGGTTTGGTAGTGGAAATACTCTCTTAGAAGACCAGAAAGATTTTTGCGTGATATTTTCAAGACCCTTTCCTTTCTTGACGTGGTGTTCGCCATTTGGCATTTTCATTAATATTAATACCAATTTCAAGATCTATAGCAGACTTTCTTAAGCAATCTTTTGGAAAAATGCGTGCAATTTCCATATTCTTTATACCCTACACTACCCACGGCGCAGGATGTATCAAGTTTGCGTGGACGTATTTAACACCCAGAAGGGTCTGAGATAAACCTACTTCTATTGCACCGATCGATTCAGAATCACTTTCCGAGCCGACCTTGGGTTGTCTATCCGTCTGATGTCTGTCTTTGTATATTTGTTTTCAACCTACAGATATTTTAGTGAAATTTTGGCAGGCTGACGTGGATGAACATAGAAAGAACGAACGCTATGTAAAATGGTTCCGAATGGTCCACTTCTTCGATCACTCTCCATATAACGTCGAATTTTGAAAAGTCATTATATGGAAAAAATTTGCAATTTTCAAAATTGCTCGATATGAGCCATTGAGTTATAGTATTTCAGTATTCTAAATTATTGTGAGAAATTTAGTTCGGCTAGGGTCATATTTTTGAACCCGCTCTCATATAACCGTTCCTGCGAAAACTGAATCTTTATATGGTAAAAAGGTCTAATTTTCAATATTTCATGACGAAAATTGGTAATTGATAAAGAAATCACGCTCACCGAATTTGGACGGCGTAGCTCTATGCTTGGGAGTACAAGAATCCTCAGAAAATGTAAAACCTTGTATGCAGAAAAGGCCTAATTATTAATGTTTTATGAAGAAAATCGCTGTTCACGATAGTAATGTCACGAATGGCTCAAGATTAAAACACATCGGCCTATTTCTTGGACG
This sequence comes from Glossina pallidipes, assembly GCA_000688715.1. Classification (NCBI taxonomy): domain Eukaryota; kingdom Metazoa; phylum Arthropoda; class Insecta; order Diptera; family Glossinidae; genus Glossina; species Glossina pallidipes. Next base: position 523,155 of record KK499933.1, on the reverse strand, counting down.
CCGCTCCATATAAGATTTCTCATAAATGGTAAGCCCTTCAGAAAAAGTTTTAATATATGATATTTTTTAAGCAAAAAAATTAATTCGGAATTCGAATCCCATAGGTCTATTCTTCAGACCCCAACATATATAGGAGTTATCTTGAAAAGTAAGCCCTTATATGGGAAGAGAGTCTAATTTCTAGTTTTTTATGACGGAAATTGAAATTTAATGAAATTTTTAGGAAGTAAATGAAGTTTACAAAATTTGGTTTGTGTCGTGTGATATTTCGGGCATCCTCCAACATGCCCGCTTTCATGAAAAATAGGCCTTTGCGAGAAAATAATATGAAATTTTTGGTGTATTGTTACCAAAATGAGTGAACGACTATACCAGGCGAAGCGGTGTAGTGCATGTAGCGCTCGGCCTTGCCCGCCCATAACGTTCTGTTTTTTTTTTTTTTTTTGCTAATTATGGCAACAGAATTCTAATGTTAGCAATAAATAAATTAAAACTAAAAATTAATAATTAATAATATTATTCAAGGATGAAGTTGAAACTTGCTTCATGTAAGCAAATTAAATCAAGTTATAATAGGGACGAGGTCTTGCTCTACACCATTTCGCTTGCTATAATTCAAAGTTAGGAATTTAGAAAAAAATTACAAACTTTAAAAATATAAAAACAAGTACAGACACAATGATACGCTGTGGCAAACCATTAAACACCCTACACCACTGCTCCAAATGTAGTTACTCACGAAACGACCGTTCAACGTAAGGCAAAAAGAGTTTCGATTCAAGTTATTTTCAATTACGTGCGTCCTTAAGCCGAAACACGTCATTGTACTCAATTTCATCAAAATATAACCAAAATTTGCGATCCGTAGATAAGAATACAAAAGGGACAGAACCACTTTCTGAGTCGACCGATGCCTAAATTACAGTCCGCATGAGTGGCCGAGTAGGTAATAGTGACGACTACCAAGTTTGTGTTTGTGGTCTCAACCCTCAATGCGACAAAGTTTGCTTTGTGATCGTAGTTACGGTGAGTGCTCAGTCGCTAAAGGCGTGCCACTTACCAAACACTTGCATTAGGCAGCGGCCGTTTCTCTATCTCTTTTCAACCACCATTGTATTACACGAATACAGGAGACGGTCCTTATTTGGGAGGGCCGTTCTGACCGTTACCGTATTGCACGAATAGGGGAGATAGCCCTTGAGTGATTGGTCATAGAGCAAAAAAAAAAGAAAAGTAGTAAAAAAAAACCCTTTATTTTTCATGAATTATGATCAAGTAAAACTGCTCCCGGCAATGACCTTGCAGACAGATTATTGTTTCATCTAATACTAATAACTTTAACTGTTCTGATATAAATTATCTTATACATATATATATCAGAAGATAATATTTTTCACAGGGCAATAAATCGTAATAAATTTTCCATTAGCGATTATGCAAACTGCAAAGTTCAATGACATCGCATACCCATTTTAATTAAATTACGTTTAGGACACATGGACGTTCTTGTCCATGCTTTCATTATTTAACAACTCAACTGTCTCTCTATCATTCAAAGCTTTCGGATTCTCTTGCTTTACTTTCTTTCCAAAATGTTAAACTTTTCACCAAACAGCTTCAACTTAAATTTAAACTCAGTTTAAATTTTTCAAATTCTAATTCTCCTACACCTATACACACTAGCAAAATCACTTAATACAACAGAAACCTTGTAGCTACAGTCTCTCTCTCTCTCTCTCTTTATTAGTTTAAAGTTTTAATAGTTAGTTAATTATTTGAATAAATAAGTAAATAATAAAACAATCTACATAATCTAGCTTAAGTTAACCTGAAAAGAATTGAAATTTCATTAAAATATCAAATTTATTTATATAATTATTTATTTAATTATTGCTGATGTTGATCATGATGATGACGCTGTGACTGCTTATGCATATTATCGAAATTATTCCTCAACGAGGAGAAACTTTAATGATTTTCCCAATTTATGCGCATGTTGTTATTATTGTTGTTTTAAATGTTGTTGACATTGTCAATATTTTGCATTCGTATATTAATTAATATTATTAATCAGACAATCACACACATGTTTTCATTTTTTGTTTTTTTCTTCTTCTATTCCGATGAATTATTATTGTGTTAAAGTGTCATCGATAGGCTAAGCCAGGCAGCTATTTAGACAAGAATTACCCGAAGGGCCAATTCCGAACAAACAATTGATTGCGGAGAACGCGTAAGCAATTTTCACTTGGTCTACACACAGCGACTACAACTAGTTTGACACAAAACAACGATCGAACTACCGCAAGGAATTTTACTCACAGAATTTAGCAGTGGCTTTATTTCGCTCTTGCTATTGTTTTATTAACATGGCAAACACTATTGTTTTCAATACCGTTCTTGTTGTTGCTGAGGTTATTTAATTTATTGCTACTGTTGTTATTGTTGTTATCGTTGTTATTGTTGTGCCAGGTGGCCATAAAGTTATGCTAAAGCGACAGAAATGCTATGTAATACGAATTTAAATGAAATTAGAAAAGTGACATGACGTATAACGCAGCGAACTATGTGCGTATCAAGCATAGGATGAGATAAAAAGACACGAACAGCGTTACTTGCGATTTTATTGCGAATTAATGAAAGGTAAATTTGCGGATACAGTCTATGTATCCAAAAGGAAAAGATAGGTTCAAAGGTTGAATCTTTTAAATAATGTATTAAGCCCTTTAAATGATGATAAAAGAGGGCCTTAGCTCTCTGATGCCCGGCAAATTACCCGTTAGTTTCGCGACAAGGTTTTCGCAGCCTTATAAAACTCCTTATAGCATATTTTTCCGGTTTTTTTTTCCGATTAATTAGATAGAACTGTACTTTACCTTTTGGTTTGCATTGCACGATGGTTCGTGAATTAGGGAATGAGCCAACGATATTTTAAAAAACAAGTGGCACGAAATGCCATTATTAACAAAACAAAGGTATGTTACCTTTTATATCAACCATATAAAAGGAATCTCAAGCTAAGGTTCTCGAACAATCTTTTGTTTTGTTTTTTTTTTTTTTTTTTTTTGGAGGGAGATAAAGTTGATTGGTGAAGCATGTATCAAATCAACTATCAAAAAAAACTATTTCTGAAAAATATTAAAAATTAGTAAAACCGAAGCAATACTCAGGGATCATGTGTAACTGAAGGCGCCGTATGGGAGACTGGATAACAAGCGCAAATTTGAATCTAAAAAAAAAGAATTTCTTTTATCTGCATGCCTGCCTAAGGCTATTGAAACACTTGACATTCCTTTTGGGATATTGATTTCTGTGTGATTGCCGATTATTTCAATAAAAAGTACAATTTTTCACGAAAAAAACGGATCTCTTTTTTCAATAGCAATGCAAGAAAATTATATTGGGCTGTGACCGAGCCTTTTATACCCGCCACCGTTATCCTAAAAAGGTCAAGAGAAGATAAAAGCAAAAAAGGTAAATTTTTATGCTCCCTAATATTGGGTGGTAAAATAAAAGTTTCTATCATGACTCTATTAAAGTACATCCTTCGTAGTTTATAAGTAATGAGAAAAAACTCCAGAACAGTTTATGTTTTATTGTAGACATGTTCTTTGACAGGTTTGGGCCATTTTTAAACCTTTTTGCCAAATTAGAAGGCGATATCTTCATTTTTGCGAACGGACAGACGGATATGCTTAGGCCCTTCACAAATATCACAATGGTTAGAATTATATGTATTTTATGGTAGTTTCGAAGCTTACTTTTTTAAGCGTTATAAAGATTATGACAAGAAAAATTTAATGTGAAACCCTACTGACGAGTAGTAGACGTGCACAGTGTCTTCCATTTTGCGCATCGCGCATATACGTCCAAGTTTTCGTAGATTTATCTGCTATAGTTTTGTGAGTATTTTTTTTTTTTGTTTAGGAAAGAAAGCTGTCCTCAATTTATGAGGTCCTTAGGAGTTTCTTCAAGCTATGTGACCCACTTGTAAAACTAAGCAGTGTGCAAGGATTTTCTATGTTTCCGCCAGATTTGAAGGCAATAGCTTAATTTTTGCAATAAGAAGAACAACTAATACAAATATTATACACGCACGCACTTGCCTAAATCGATTTAGAATTTGATGCTGATTAAGGATATATACACTTTGCACGATCTTTGAAACTTACGTCTAAGTGTCGCAAACGTTTTGATGAAACGTATATATCCACCCATTTGAGGGGAGAATGTACAGAAATCAATGGGTGGTATACGAATTTGAGAGCAGAATGTATAGAAATCAATGGGTGGTGTACGAATTTCAGAGGAGAATGTATAGAAATCAATGGGTAGTATACGAATTTGAGAGCAGAATGTATAGAAATCAATGGGTGGTGTACGAATTTCAGAGGAGAATGTATAGAAATCAATGGGTGGTATACGAATTTGAGAGGAGAATGTATAGAAATCAATGGGTGGTGTACGAAGTTGAGAGGAGAATGTATAGAAATCAATGGGTGGTATACGAATTTGAGAGGAGAATGTATGGAAATCAATGGGTGGTGTACGAAGTTGAGAGATGAATGTATAGAAATCAATGGGTGGTCCACGAATTTGAGAGGAGAGTGTATAGAAATCAATGGGTGATATACGAAGTTGAGAGGAGAATGTATAGAAATCAATGGGTGGTGCACGAATTTAGGAGGAGAATGTATAGAAATCAATGGGTGATATACGAAGTTGAGAGGAGAATGTGTAGAAATCAATGGGTGGTGCACGAATTTAGGAGGAGAATGTATAGAAATCAATGGGTGATATACGAAGTTGAGAGGAGAATGTGTAGAAATACTGAAAATAACGTTCATTCACTCCTGCGTGTTTTCTGTCGCTGCTCAACCACAGTTAAGTTACGTTCTTTGCTTTGAGCATACCCCTAGGGATGCTGAGAGATGGGCACGTAATTTTCATTACAAAAAAATGTTCGTCGATCGAAATATCAATTGACGAGCGTCGTTTACCCGTTTCTCAGTAAACACGTTCGTTCTACATCCCAAAGTCCTAGTTTCTCAACACAATCCATGTATACTACGTTTAAAATATTCTCAATGACATAGAAACGACCACTTTGTGGCACTGAATTTAACATTCAAACTATCTGACAAGTTTGAGAGATTCATCTGAAGATGGGAGTGTTGTTTCAATCACATTACAGTTCTCGATACAATCGAGGTCTATTGCGTTTAAAGCGTTTTCAATGACATGGGAACGACCTACTTGTTCCACGGAATTTAACGATGTTTTATTAGGACAACCTAGGACGATGTTAGCCTTAAATGCTAATAAAATATCTCTTATCATCACTTGTTTATTTAAGAGAGAAAAGCATATACGCTTGATATTGAAGATAATGACGCCATAGTTCCCTGCAAAGTAAAAATTGTACATGTATTGCTGTCGTAAACAGTTAACGAAGTAAACGTAAGTGAAATGGATTTAAACCAGTCCGTTAGTCTGACTGCTAATCATCCCTTGGAATCATAATATCCTTTATGTCAAATTTGTTGTTAAATTTCTTCTTCTTCATCTTGTTGAATTGAATGCAAAAACAGATAAAAGCATTCCTCATGCAGATAAAAGTTTTTTTTGTTCTTTTCCTTTTATTTCTTTCATTTTACGATTGTGTGCGAATTGTATCTACCGTGCAAAAATAAAATACAATGCATAAATACATACATACATATGTTCAATGTATGCATACGAATAAATTGTGAAAAATATGTCAATAAACCACACAGGTCGATGTTAGTTCTTCTCATTGCTAACCTTGGCATAAAACCAAAGTGAAAAGTTTACAGCATTCGTGTGGTCAATTCACTTTCTATTAATGATATTCTGAAAAGTTGTTCAAGAGGCCAACAACAATAAGAGCAACAGCAAATTTCAATCAACGCCACAAATATTTAATGTAAACCAGAAGAGCGAGAGAAATGCTTAAAACCAAACCTTTTCGGGAGGAGTGTGTGTTTGTGTGTTTTAAGTGTATGCAGAATTTGAAATTTTAATTAATGCATACTTGACTGATCGATCCGATGTATGAAAAATTGTCACAGAGAGTTCTTGTTCTTGGTCTTGTTTTTTTTTTCCTTTTTTTTTTTTTTTTGAAGTATTGGTTGATGTAATACGTATGTCAAGTTTTGGCAACACATGCAAATTGCATAACTTGCTTGTACTTTGAAATAAAGTTGTCTAAGTTGTCTAAGTGCGGTAAGTGCAACAAAGCGCGTATGCGCTATCAAATATGCACTTAACTCTGAATTTCACACGCATTCATACATTTAACAGTGTAGTGTATTTACATGCATTTGTGTGTGTTTGTGTGTGCTTAATATTGATACAGAATGCCCTCAATTTCGCAGTTTTTTTTTCTTTTTTTTTTTTTTTTACAAAATTGTGAAAGCAAACCAAACAACTGACAACATTTAACAACGAAGTAAGTAATAGAAGCAACAACAATCGATTCATTCGATTCATTCGATTCATCCATTCAATTATATCAAATTGTCAAAAGTTTTGTATGCAATTGTTCTCCTCTCTCTTTTCGCAAAATCAATTGCTTGCCGTTCTATCGTTTATGCACTTTACTGTTCTCTACTGGCATTTCGGGCATCTTTTGCATTTGTTTGCATCTTTTACAATTCAATATTGTCGTAAGTAAGGTGTATACGTGCGCGTGTAAGCGGAACATAATTTACATATAAACTATTGAAAATTGTCGATCGAAATGTTTTCATTTTTTATTTGGTTTTTCCTTTTTTTTTTTTTTGTTTTCATTTTGGTTTTTGCACCACACAACTGTTCTGCAGTGTTGTCTACGTTGGTCCCTCGATATTAAAATGTGTTTATGTCACGTTGACGAGAATAAGATTTTGCATTCGATCTCTTGTTTATTTAAATTATTAAATTTATTCCAAGCTGAAAAATTGTTTACGGAATTGTATCCCTTTTCTTTTTTTCAATTCTTTTCGGTTTTATTATATTTTCTTTTGTGTGGAAAGTTTGTTGATATTCGTTAAGTAAAAGTTTGTTTTGTTCAACTGTAGATATATTTTGATTCCTTTTTTTTTTTCGATAAATGTTATCTCATTCACTTGAAGATGATATGAAAACTTAAAAGTTCGATGACGTCGTAAATTTCGATTAATAGAAAATTCTTATTAGACTGATTGTCTTCTAGAGATTTTTTTGGTTGAATAGAAAAGAAAAACAATTGGAAAGTTTACTTTTTGCAACTTATGTGGTAAAATAATGTCAAAAAAAAAAAAATAAATAAATAAATAAAAAAACTTTTTTCAATTCCGCAAAAATTTTCGGCTCCCCACTCTCTTCCTTCAGACTGACCGTTTTTGTAACAATAATGACGCCTTAGAGTGTAAACAATCTCTTAATTTGCATTAATAATTTTTTTCACTTCTCAGTCTCACACGATTTTAAGGGGACAGTCAACTTTGAGAGTAAGTAAAGTAGTCAGTCATAGGTCTTGATAAACCTTTTACAACCGCATATTGAAAGCTAGCCATGAATTTCATTTTATTGCAAGTTTTAAAACAAATCTAATCTGGCCACGCCACACATCCTGGCCAGCTACGCAAATAAAATCAAAAAGTACATATTTGGCTTAAGAGGGAAAACAACTGTAAATTTTTCTCCAAAAAAAATAATTTTTTTTAGTCACATACTAAATGCATTGAATCTTCTCTTGTATGGCGGGCAATAGTTGTTCTAGCGCTGGAAAAAGCCTACCTGTGTGAAATGATTTCTGCGGGGAAGTTACTACCTAAGGTTTAATTCAATTGATTTCTGACTTCTCTAATACACTAACAAATTGCGTTAGAAAGTATTTTTTATTTAAAAGCATTTACAAACAAAGATATGTTAGTGTAATGCCATCGACAGGAGTGGTGTATGAATATGAAACTGAGAACGACACGAAAGGAAGAAAGAGCCTCTACCATGAAATTAAAAATATAAAGAATTTGATGTTTATGATGAATTCCGTTAAGGAATTGTAATTTTTTTGACATATTTTCTAGCATAACGTAAAAAGGGAGATTCTGCCCTTGACACCATGTCCTTACAAAGTAAATATGAAAGCGCAGTCTTATGATAGAACTAATGGAAAAAATTAATGAAAAAAAAAAATTTATTGAAATCGAAAAACATAACTATAATGAATTTCGAAACTCAAGCAAACATCCTTTTCTTTAAAAAATGACCTTGAAAACGGCATACAGTATAGTATCAACAATTTTTATTATTTTCTTTTGATTCATTTACAATATCCTTAAAAGCTTTTAAGATAATACAAAATTAATCGAAGCAAAAATTGCTTTTTTTATGGGAAAGGTTTTTCACAAAAATGCCAATCATACAGATATCAACACTTTTGAAATTACTTTCGTTCTACTCTAGTTAGGAATGCGTATATAGATTAAGGGATTTTTATACCCTACACCAATCGCGGTACAAAGATACATTAAGTGTGGGCAGATGTATTCAGCACCCAGAAGAACTTCACATAGACCTAAGTTTTATTATACCTTGCCTAAGTTTGTCTGTCCGTCCGTCCATTTGTTTGCCTCCTTTCCTTGTGTTCAATCTTTAGGCCGTAATTTTTAAGATATTTTGATGAAATTTAGCGCAGTGACTGGCTTTGGCCCAAGGACAAATGCTATTGAAAAGCGTTTTGATCGAACCACTTTTTGGCCTACTTCCCATAGAATGCCTTATTTTAAAATTTCATTATACGAACAACCGTAGAGTGCCATAGGTGGCCCTGGCCGACTATAGTTTCTTTACATGTTTTTTATTTTTTTTTTGGAGATTCAAAGGTGGATCCTTGTTTCAAAATTTATTTATTTTTTTTTACATATAAATTTTATATTTGGCTAATAGCGTCTTTGAATAACGTTGTCCCACTAAATTTCGTTCCGTTTAAAAAAAAAATTCAAAAAACAATTCTGTTTGAAAAACCAAATATACCCTTAACTTAAATATTTTTCAAAATTTGAAGAAATGCAATTTTTTTTTTTTTTTGTTTATGTATATAATAAAGCAACTTATTGCAGTTTTTCTATGCAACAAATTTTAAAGTTAATAAAAACACCAGACTGCAGCAATGCAAAGTCAATGTGGCACCAGCAGCTAATCTTCTCTTGTTATGCTAGCATATAATGCTCTTAACTATATATGCCAAAGCCTACGCAACGGCAATAAAACCAGTCCTAACAATTCGCAATTTTTAGTATTTCGAGAAAATATGTAAGAAACGCATGGTTTTTATTAAATATGCGTGAGAGCGATGTCAGTAGATCGATAAAAACCATTTGCTACTCGAGACTTTATACACGTTTTTCATACTCGCCACAATAGCTCGAAGCTGTGGTTTTCATATCCTTGTGGTACACGGTTATATAAAGCCTTTCCGACTTGAAATAGGTTCGACCTCTATTATGCCAGACGGTTTAGAATTTATTTTAGATAATGCACAGTCTTAAATCGACAGAGGGGATGTATTTCCTTATATATCTTTTATTCAATTACAGCTTCTTTCTTCCTAAGGGGGAACTTCATTGAAAATAGATTGTCTCCCGATTCTTTTACGATTACGATTCTCCAAATAACGTTCTGTTTCAAAATAATTATCATATATTTAACATTTCAGGGGCCAGGGCCCACGGTTACGCCCCCTTACATCGCCTTGTAGTTCAAAACAAGGCATAGTGGCGCGGGCTAAACCATTTTCAATAGCGTTCCTCCTTGGGCCAAAGTATTTTATTAAAATATCTCAAAAATTGTAGCTGTAGTTTGAACACAAGGACGCAAGATGGACAGACAAGCTTTAGGTCGATTCACAGGCTGCTTCTGAATCAATCGTTTTAATGAAAGATGGGTCTATTTCAAGTACTTCTGGGTGTTGCATGCGTCCACACAAACTTAATACATCTTTGGACTACGAGTGCTATAGGATCTATATCCTAAAAGTAGTAAAAAATAGTAGTTTGATGTTCTAAGTGAACACTTCCTTCTCGTACAAATATTCTTACAAATCCTTTACATATATTTGAGATAGCGAATGATTGCTTCTTGTAATAAATTTTGGATCACTAATCCGATATTAAGGCTCTCAGAAAAACAGTAATGATTTACATGACGATTTACTTTATGACAAAAAGGTAGTGGATTTGAATTGCGTTCTTGCCGGATTATAACGTTTTAAGTTGTTTATTATTATTATATATATGCGTAGTTTTATTTTAAGAGTCTTAAAACTTGTTACTTTTAAACCTTAGTTTTCATAGAGGACTAGGAATGAAAATGAAAAAATTACATTCCAAGTGTATGTTGAAATGAACAAAATATAAAAATTTGAGGTTTAAAGTTTCTCTCATGTTATTTTTGTAAAGTCATACATAATTCTCTATTCATTCTACTTCCATTCCAAGTAAGACTATAAGAAATTTCTACGCTTATATGAAAAGTAAGTTCAATTGTGAATAGTTTTGACCTATTTTCAATGGAAACTGCCTATGGCAAATGAGAAAACACACGCAATTCTTTAGTTTGGTTTAGTTTAAATCAGAATTTAAACTTTCGAATTCATGCAATGCAACATAAAACCTGTTGCACAACATTTTCATGTATTTCATCATATAATTCGGTCTTATGGCTTTTTCTTATAACTTATGCCATATCTTTCAACCAAATTCCAATTAGTCGAACGTGACCAAATTACGATAATTGACACTGATTAGTATGTGATATTATTTTAAATTGCGAAAAGAAAAAAAATAAAATTATTCCTAGTAATAATAATAAATAAACAAGAAGTAGAAAACAACTTTTGTCCACAAGTGTTTTTAAAAACGTATTTCTAAGAAGAACTAATTAAAGAATAAATGAAAATTTGAAAGTCGCTCAATTTCGTTTATATAATGAGCTAAATAATAATCAATGTTTCACTAATACCATGAAATATTCCTCCGCATTCTTTTCCCTTCAATATTTTACGTTAGGATCATTGCTTTTGTTGCATCTGTCAGAGGCAGGTCTCCAAAGTGCAAAATCTTGTAGGTGTTGTGAAATGACAGAGAAAACGGCAACGAAATCTGCAATTCTATAGTCGAGTTCAACGAATTGACGTCGAAATCCTCATCAAACATTTCTGATTACTGGCCAAAGCATTTTCAACTTTGGAATCGCTTTCAGGCTTATATCTATTCAACGCTCGTCTCGACAAGACTACATATTTCTCTTTGAGAATTGCTTTTAAATGAACATTAACTTTTTGCAAAGGTATCTGTCAATTGAAATTAGAAGATTGTTAGAAATCAGCAAGTGCCAGACTATGAAGTATTACTTCACAGTAAGTCTTATTTGATACTGGCCTTGTTTTCTGTCGGGCAATTATCCTGTAATTTCAGAGCAAAAAATTTCCTTCAGACAATACATTTTTTTCTTTTTTTGTCACATAATATAGAAAATTCGAAGCAACTATTCCTCCAATGGTTTCCCTTCTGTTGTGAGGAAAAAATTAAAATTGCTCAGGTAAACTCAGGGTTTCGTATAATTTACGTCTCTAAAGCTATTTCTTGCACAAAGTGAAGGCTAAAGAGGCTCGCGACCCTCCTCTAAAAAAACAAAGCAAAGACTTATTCTTACTCGACTTATATTCTGGCGTAAAAGGTAGCGTTTTCGTGAAAGCAAATTCGAATTCAATTTCTTTTAAAAAAAGCTCATTCAAAATTTGCGATCAATAGGTAGATGAAGAAAAATGAAGATGAAGATGTAGATCATACAGGTAGATGAAGAAACTAACTTCATGATTTTGAGTCGATTGTTATCTATTTATTTCCCTACACATAAAACTCGACTAAAATAAATTAACAGCTGAGTTCAATTGACTGTCAGAAGCAAATCTTATGCGAATTAATATTAAAAACTAATACAAAATACATAAGGAGAAGTAAAGAAATAAAGAAAAAAAATTCATGTATAAATTAATAAGAAAGAAAAACAGAGCGTGTACAAAACGAACACATAGGCACACCCACAACCAGTACAAATTCAAGTAGCAAGTGAACCTCTAAGCCATTGCAAACATGCCAAAGATTGGCAACCGATAACAGTAAACAACACCAGTTCATTTTCGAATCATAGCGAGATGTTAAGATTATAAGCAAATCGCGCGTATTACGTGTAGTTGTTTCGAAGGACTTTAAAAAGTCCGATATTGAGATTAAGTGCTAGACATCATTTAGGTTTCTGCAAACAACTCTGAACGGATTGAACAGCTCATAGTTATGTTTACCTTGGCTAAGCTTAATGAAGATAAAGTGCGTAGAGAACAGGGGCATTACAGCTTATTCCACCAATCAAAGTGACCGAATTGACCATTGATTAACTCGATTAAGAAGGAACAGCAAGAATAAATCTACATTTTTTAAGTGACGATAACGATAACAGAGGCAACCTATTTTCATAAGATGGCAGGAAGGTAAGCGAATGCCAGCCCAAATTCCTAAGGCCAAACAGGAATAAATGCTTTTGACGGGATTCAATAGAGTCTACATAATACCTATAGGAAGGAGACCATACAACAGAGTCATACTCAATTGTTGGTCTCACCCAGCACATGTATAACATTCTTGTAATGCAAGGATCCTTAAGCTCTTTGGATCAACTCTTAATGAAACTTAGCGCGGCCCTAGCTTTACTTAAAGAGAGCTCAATTTGCAAACTTAAACGTAATCTTTGGTCGAATAGATAGATTTGATAGAAGATGGATCCGCTGTCAAAATAGTTTTGACGTTGTCTGCAACCCCACAAACTCAATATAACCGATCCAAGTATCGTAGTATATTACAATTTAAAAACAAGTAAAAATTCTACAGTGCGACAATATCCGCCATTAAGAATCTTATACCACTTTGCTTAATGCCGACATTCATACTATGTCCTTTCAAAGTAAGGCTTTATATGAGGAGAAAATATAAAAGTGATCTGAGCCGAAAGACGTTGGCTTCAAAATAAGGCTTTATATGGGGGGAGAATATAAAAGTGATCTGAGCCGAAAGACGTCGGCTTACCAAAGCTCATCAAAATATCTCAAATATTGAAACTTGTAAATTGAATGCAAGAATACATGGACAGACGGACAGACAAGCTTATATCGGCATCGTAAAACGTGGGGGTCTTTCTGTGCGTGGCATACGTTAACCCACACTTAATATACCTCTGTATCACAAGAGGTGTAAGGTATAAATACCCGAAATTTGGGAATCTAATTCTCTTTTAATAATTGGTATTTAATACAGATCGATATTGAAATTTATATATAATTTGTAAATAATTGCTTTTTGGCGACAAACAAACGCCAAGCAATTTCCACACATTTTCTTTGGTTAGTGGTTGTCGCAAAGGGACTTTCGGTTATGTTTTTTTTTTTTTTTTTTGTTTTTATTCATTCCTATGATCTAAGGTATATATATATCTAGAAGACATAGCTGGTTGGTTTTTGGGTCTAAGAACATCGTCATAATGCGAACTCGAATGATTTTTATTCGTTTATTTTTTTTTTTTTTTTTTGTTTTTTTTAAGTAGAACATAGTTCTTCGACTTCTTTATTGGAAAACTAATCCATAGAAGAGATTTGTTTGTGTGAATACTAATACGTTTTAGAAAAATGATTATCTGTCAGTTAACTTTGGTGTAGTGACATGAGTTGTCGGCTGTTGGTTTTTTTTTTTTGGTATTGAATGAATGGCTTGTATCAATGGGATTATTTTAAGCTGTTAATTTGTCGTATTATGCCGCCACACCCTAGAAACAGAAACAAATTAGAAAAGTATTTTCCATGTTGTCTTTGTACTTTTTTAGATATGTTAGGCGATTTAAATGTGACAACTTGTATTTGTATGTATAGGTGCGCTTAATTGCACTAACTTGGAGACATAGAGAGAGAGAGAGAGAGAGAGAGAGAGAAACAGTTCGCCAATCTAACTTGCTATCCCAAATGTCAAACCTCGTACTAAGTAATTGTGTTACAATTCATATTTATGTGTATACATAGTCTAAGTGAATGTGTTTTTCAAACTCTTAACGCATTTGTCAAGCAAAACCATACTCACCGTTTCTCAAATTTATTACTATAGCAATAAATGAACGTGTTTTGTATGAAAAGTTTTGCGTTACTTGGTAGTATGTGACACATTGTCAAGAGGGCATATAAAGTATAAAATGCGAGAAACGAAAACTCATTCATATCTCACGCGAATATAAAATAAAAAATTCTGACTACAATCTCTTCAGCAATAACAAAGATAACAACTCTGACAAATTTATCTTCACACAGGGAACTTTTCATATACCCACATAACATATCGTCGGCCACTTTTCATATGCAAATTTAATGCAAATTTTATTGCATTAAAATCGCATATAAATGTAAAAGTGTCTAAATTTGTTCATTAATTCAAAATCAGACAATTAAAGGATGAATCAAAACGCCGTTGATATATGAAAGATAAAAAATGGATCCGTGTCGTCTTTGAATCAAATCACGAGTGCACAATATGCCAAACAAATATGCTATCATTTGCGAATCTTTTGTTTCACTCCGAACTTATCGATAGGGCAATTGGTGGAACCATCTGCGAGCCAAGCTCAATTCATAAATTTTTGCCAAAAAATTTTAACTTCAAACCTTTTTGTCACAAGGTCAAGTTGCAGCGAAAAATTGGTTTTCTCATCCTCGTTAGATTAAATTTGAAATACTGCAATATCTCGGTCCATGTGCCTATTAGCAACAAAAAAACAATTAATTATTTATCTATTCTTTTAAAATTAGGAGCGAAAAATTTCAAGTATTTGCGCTGTAGAAAGCTCGATAATCGGTTGAACAGGATGAAGTAAACAAGATGAAGAATACAGGTTGAAGGAAAAGTCCGTTTGCTGGTGGTTTGCTTACATGAAAGTTTTCCCAAAACGCCTATGTCCAGATCGTCACCTACACCGTCAAAGTTATTAAGTTTGTCAGTTCGATTGTATAACCTAGCAATTTACAAACTGTAATAGGTTAAGACTGGGGGCATTAATTTCGACTATGTTCGAACCCCATATGCCTATAACCGATCGTTGCCAAGTTTATCTGTGAAACTATCTCGATAAATTCGATATTAAGTTCATAATGAAAAAATAACAAAAAGCAATTTTATTGTTGTCCAAGATAAAATTGATAGGAGAACGGCAAGCTATTGTTGTTGTGTCGACAATTCTGTTAGGAATAGTGCAAAGTATATACTGTATGTACGTGGTATCAACACAAGACGGGGGCTTTAGGTTTCCAAATTTCCGGCGTCTGTCTATTATGCATCCCTCTTTAACTTCTCGCAGTGCCGAAGTCCCAAATTTAGCAAGATGCGCATATTTCCCTAAGTAATAAAAATCCTAGTTAGTAAGTGGGCGTAATTTACCTACAAGTGTCTCTACTAAAAATAAAAAACAAGCAAAACGCTATAGTATGGCATGGCCCACCATAAAATACCTTACACCACTTCCACCACTTGAATATAAAGTGCTATAAAGGAAGTGATCAAAAACGTAGTCCGATCTGAACCATTTTCAACTGCGTCCGACTTTAGGTCAAAATATGTCGGTGTACGAAATTTCATGAAAATACCTCGAAAATTGTGGCCTGAAGAAGGAATACAAGAATTCAAGGTGGACAGACGGACAAACAAGCTTTATTATACATAGTATAATAAAATGCACTTCTACTACGTCAAGTTCATCTAAGTGTCGCATACATCAACCCAAACTTAATAAGCCCTTCTACTGCAAGTGATGCAGAGTGCAAGTATTCCCGTCAAAAACGTACACATATCATTACACTTCCTAATGATCTGAAATAGCTGAGCGGTCTAAACATTTCATATTCGATCAACTGATACGGCGTCAGTTAATAAAATTAAATCACATTTCTTAAGATTAACGGCAAGCAAAATTCGCTTAATACAATTTTTTAACTGCATTAGGCAGAATTTAAAATTTCTTACGGATTATTTTGAATAAATCGATTAAAAGAAACCATGTCATAGCAAATTAATCTCTTTATTTTATATTTCCAACTTAGAGTAAACTAGAATCTGCTATTCTCGCTCATATGTAGTACGCAACAACTCCACGTCACACATAAAGCGTCGTAATTATTATACCGCAATGAATGCCATAAAAAAAAATTGAGGCAAAAAAAGATAAAACTAAAAAACACCATTTGTGCAAGTGACTGGTTGGAATGGCTTCTTGTTATTATTGTTCGTATATTATTCATTTTTAAGAGTGTGTTATTTGTACGTGTATTTATTCGTGTATTGGTGTAAAAAAAAAAAAGAAAAAACAAAAAACTGATTCTTAAAAACAACTTTTCGAATTTTTAGCAAACACCATCACTTTATTTATAGTATTTTCTGTCTTTGCTTATAAACAAGTTTTACTTCTTTTTCTTTTTCTTGTTCTCCTTCTCATTTCTTTTCTTCCCACTTCTTTCTTAGCGGTTGTGTCGTTTCTGTTTTTACCATACATATGCTTATAGTTAGCCACAGTTTTCAACTTTTGCTCGCTTGTACACTTGTTGCTGCCAACAGGTATATGCAGACAATTACGCACACAATCCCATCGAATACAATTCGATAATAAGTGCTTACAATTTGTGGTTTTAGTTCAGAATGTGTTACTGTTGCTGTTAGTATTGTTGTTGTTGTTGTTGTTGTTGTTGTTGTTGTCAGTTAGCTATTACGTATGTGTCTGTGTGTGTTTGCTGTGTTTATGAAAAACGCAAAAACTACAAATAAACCCAAGCAAACATGCATACATTCATATAAATATATATATATATATATATATATATGTATTTGTGTATGCATGTATATAAGCAACAGAAAAATGCTTACGGTACCTTCACTTTATTTCATTGCACTTCATCAGTTGGTTAAACTTTTTAAAAAGTGAGATTCGATTAAATTGAAATTCATTGTATAGCAACAAGAATTGTTTTCCTGTGAAATTAGATTAAACGATTGCAATGTGTGGGAATCAAATCGGCGAAAGGGTTTCTTGTTTTCGAGTTTTTTCTTGCATTCTCTTTTGTCCCTTTTGGTTCATTTACAGCACATTCACACTGCAACAACATTCATTATGGAAAAATAAAAAAATTTGAAGCAACACTTTTGCACTCAAATGATTGAATAATCATGTTATATATATATTAGATTTTCTTTACGATCATCAGGCTTAACGTAAAACATTCTATTGACGTTTTTGAGAAACGCATTTTTATCAATTTACTGAATGTCCGCATGAATAGAAGAGTAGGTAAGAATCGCGACTATCAAGTCCAGTGTTTGCGGATACAAATCTCAAGTGCGATTCGCGTTTACTTTGATAGTAACTATCAAGTTGAGCGGTCAATCGGTAACGATCTTACCTATTGGGACAGACATCCATTGGCATGCGGCCACCTACGCTTTTCTCTTTTGTCTTACTAATCGATTCAGAATGTGATTCCAAGTTTATCTTTCCGTCTGTCCATCTTGGGATTGAAGAATCTTGAGAGAGAATCTTGAGATGAGATATTTTGAAATTTGATACATCGGTGTGCCTTTATCCAGCGACGGAAATCGTTCGGATCGGTCCACTTTTTCGACCGCTTTCCCGTGTGACGCCTGAATTTGAAAAGTCTTTGCATACACATCTCTAGGGTGTTGTAGGATATTCAATGTGGGGCCGTGACCCTCGATACTGCCTTTACATATTCTATTTAAAACATTGGAGCTATCAATATAAAGCCGTTAGGGTGCATTTATTTAACTTATGTTAAAGGGAGAGAAATAGTTTTTTCACTTAAATAATAGGAAGCAGAATACTTAAATACTTAAAGCTTAGCCGTTTCCATATCACAGAAAGAACCCAACTTATGCTTAAGGGGGAAAGAGAAGGTGATGAAATAATCATGTTTCAAGAAGTTATTACCCGCATATTTACATATCAAAAGAGAAAAGAAGTGTTTTCGAAAAATGTAGAAAAAAGAATAAATAAATAAAACACCGGCTTAAGAGGCTGTGAGACAAACAGTGTAACTGGTTAAAATTTGAATTTAAAAAAAGAAAAACAGAAAACTCATTTAATCTACATCTCTATAGGTAAAGACGTACAAGAGGATGTTTAGAAATATTGGTTTTTTTTGCGACTGACGAGGCTTTGGGTTCAACTTTTGATCAAAATATCTGACAGAAAATATTTACATTAACTTATAACCCTACGTGTTCCACTGGAGTATCTTGCGTTAAAATAACCTCGAATGAACAAAATGAAGACCACGAAACAATTTTTCTAAATTCTTTAGTCAATTGCTTCTGAAACGATTCATTCAGTTGCATGTGGTTTGCAGGTTATGCGAAACTTCTTAGTGCAGTTAGCCTTCAAATCTTTTGCAGGCTTAAAGCTTTTAGAAATATTGTGAAAACTAATACCAAAGTAGAAAGAGATAGATGGATATAAAGAGAGAGGGGACGAGCAGAGATTAGGAGAGAGAAGTGAAATTTTATATGCGAATCTTTATGCATAATTTCGTACATTCCCTACCTAAACAAAGGGGGTATTGTGTTCGATTCTGCTTGAAGCGATTGAGACGCGCCATATAATTACAGAAAGCAATTCTTACTCTTGCACATAAGTCAAGAACAAAGAACACGAACGAAAAAGAGTGCCATGAACTTCATTTCCTCTCACCAGAATGTAATTTAAACAAACAAAGGCGTAAGTGAAAATTAACGTCAACATTTATTTACATGATGGGTTATTTATTGAGTCAATATGAAACAATGTTGTTGTTGTTGTTGTTGGTAGCAAACATTTCCATTAAAATGAGTTTTTGTGAACGAAAAATAACATCATTCAAAAGATTAACATCCCTGGCATGGCTTGTTTTAGGCACCTGTATTTACGATAACCTATCCCAATAAAAGGATCGCCGCTTTATTAAGTAAAGTTTGATTTTAAGACCTTCATCTAAGACCTTTGCTTTCTGCTGTTTAAATACACTAAAGAAAAAATTCCAATCAGTTTAGATGACAAGATTTTAGAGAGAGTTTCGTAAATTATTTCACTCTTTATTGCGCCAAATGATCCGTTCCTTCACTCGTAGTGCTGGCGAGAAATTTCTTATTATCGTATGACATAATTGCGACTGATTTTGCTTTCTTCATTTATTTTTTTGGAGTACACACGTCCCGAGCACATATATCGTAGCTGTGCCTTTCAATTCACTGAATTGTTCACAAAAATAATTTAACATAAGAGTTTTCATCACCAAATTTCTTATTTATTAAACTAATGTCGCTTTCAGAGCCATTCATTAAAAAGTATCTAATATATTAAGTAGCACCGATCAATAACTCCCGGACATTACTTTTGTTATTTTCAAAAGTATGGAGACGTCCTCACGTCAGTTTTTGTTGGAAAAAATACCGTTCAAACTCAACGTTGTCTTAAGTAATCCCACAGCAACCCTTTTAATGTTAAACGAGGTTGTATGGACCCCGATGACGCTGAAAGCAGCAAGCCTATGTGAAAAAATCGAGAAACCCTGAAAAATATTCTCCATAATCGTAAATACCAATGATCGACGTGAGCTAAGAATCCTGACCTAAGAATCGCGACTACCAAGTTTATGTTCGTAGGTTCAAATCTCAATACAGAGTTTATTTTGTTCATAATTATAGTAACTGCTCAGTCGGTAAAGGCACGATATTTATCGATGAGGGCACATCCACTCGCCTGCGAGTGCTTCCTTGTGTCTTTCTCTTTTCTAACTTCTTTCCGAACGTCACCGCATTACAGGAATAGGGGACATCTCCTAACCGATTGGTCATATAATAAAAATAGAAAAGTGCATTTGCGGATGATAGCTCACATTCTAAAGGTATAAAAGAACACCGTGCTCACTATTTTGCATGAAGGATTTGGACATAAAAAAAAATTGTTTTCCAAACGGGTGCCGTGTTCACGTACATCAAGTCGCTGGCTACAATGGCAAAATTGCATAAATTGATGTTCGTGTTGATGCCGCGCTTCCTTTGTTCTGTTGAGCTTGCAAATCTCGAGAGAATGCGCCAGTAAAAAAGATCTGGATGAAATGATGGCCCCAGTAAGGAAAATGAACCAAATTGCTCTGTGAGAAAAGTTTTTGGAGTATTAAAGAAGCGTTGGATTGGATTGTATCACCCTTGAAGCCGAGGTTGCATTGATGATGGACAAGATGCATACAATGTCAATAAACTTAGATATGTAAATTATCAGTCTATAGCTACGTCGACTTGTACAAGTTGTAGGAAGCAGCAAAGGCATAAATTTTAAGCGGAGTTTTCTTTTAAAAATTTCAATTTCTTTATCTATCAAATGTTCCTTAAGAAGGGACTACTAAGACTACTAAGAGAAGTTACTAAAAAATTTATTAAAATTAACTCTGGCTTTTCGTAGAAAATTCCCACATTTGCATCCTAATAAACGCACTAACAAAGCAATTTTCCAATAAAAATATTACTTCTTTGTTGACTTTGCTTTACTAAATTTAGTTAAGATGAAAGTGTATGTCGCGTGCACTATGATCTCATTTGCATCGATTACAATTAATAAAGCTTCCGTATACCTAACCTTTTGTTGTATATATATATGCCACAGCATATATATTCAAAGCACATATTAAAGGAATAAATTTTAATTCATACACATACATGCTCACGCTTATATACATATGCAGAGAGTATAAATTAGTTTCCTTATTCGAATAGCACATTATCCCAGAGATCTTGCAAAGCGCACAAAAACGGACAGTTTAAAGAGTTAATTTTTTTTTTTTTTTTTTTTTTTTTTATTATTATTGATATTAAAAAAAAAAAATTGCGAAAGTCTATGAAACTTGTTTTCAAATCTAAATGATAGCAAACAATTTACGCCCGCTTTTTTTCAATACATTGTCACTTAACATAAAAAAAAAAAAAAGTTCTGTGTATGATACCCTTGTACTCGTTCATATACTTATGGTTTGCTATTGATATTACGATACCTAGGTAGGTGATATCCAAGATTCTCTCTGAAATTAATATCGCTTTCTATATAGAAATGTTTTTTTTATTAAAGTGTTTTCCTTTTTTTTTTTTTTTTTTTTTTTTTTTTGAAAAAAACATTTTCCAGTTTTAAACCAGTTTTTTCTCTTCATTGTAATATATTCATATGTTTCTGTATGCAATGTATAAAAATGTGTATTCAACAATTTTTTTTTTTTTTTTTTTATTACTTTGTCGTTTGCATACTTGGCAAATTCCCGGCCATGAGTCATTTCAATATATTCATTTGGGCAGCAATTGCTATTTCATTCAGAGAAAAAGATACACTAAGCGTGATTGCGCTTAATAACCGTCGGATGATGCAAGTATGATAGCTTTGTCATCTCGTTTATAAAATTCACAAATTCTTTGCGAGAAGATATTAGGCCCTATTCGGTCTCTTATTGATTGCTTTTACATATAAAGGAATCTTCCAAGCAAAAGTCGCACAAACTTAAGAAAGCTTTTTTAATTTTTAAATATTCACAAATAAAAATAAAAAAAATTACGTATCCGCCAGAGTGGCTGACTAAGGTAAATAATCTCGACTAACAACTCAATGGTCATGGGTTCACATCTTAAATGCGATAGCGTCTTCAATAAAACTAATAACTTTGGATATGCTAGGGCTGTAAGATTTTAGTTTTGGAATTTATTTCTCTGGCTAAATTAATTCAAGAATTTTGACATCTTTCCTTTAAATGGTAGATATTTACCATTAGGTAAAGTTGACTTGCTTAACATCTCTCTGTATGCAACATAAGCGACGGAGTGTTCCTATAAAAAATAAAGAATTCTTTTAAACCTGGTAACGAATTTTAACCGTTTGAGTCGCAGACGGTTTTGAAAAAAAACTGTCTGGGTTTTCTCGACATGAAATCTGAACAGGACGATCATGCTGCTTGGTACTTTAACGGGTAAAGGGACACTGATCGCTATACGCACATGCAGAGAGATAAAAAAATGTCAAGCCTCTTCCCCCAGTACATAGCACTCTCATATTTATCAGACATAGTTTGCTTAAGTCCAGTTTAAGATTTTCTCTTAATCCCTTCTAACTTTGAAGCGAACTTAAAGTGTGTCATATATGGAGGGTATGTGTTATTCGTTATGATGCTCTTACAGTTTGATCTATGCATGGTTTCGTATGCTAATTAAGCAATATTTTTATCAGATTCTCGCGCATTGTCTCGACCTCTTTGCCGGCAATATTGCAGTTATAATAAATTTGAAAACTCGTAAACATTTTACTGAATATGTGACAAAACGTTTAATTAATATAAATTAAAAAGATGATGTGTTTTGTACTATAACATATGCCCGCATATATAATGCTTATATGTATGCCGCTGTGTTTTAATTTAGTCACCAACAAGGCAAGCAAATGCAAACCAAAAAAAAAAAAGTTTATTTGTAACACTTGAATATATTTTTAAAAAAAAAAACAACAAAAAAAAGTATTAAATATTCACTGAAATAAGTCAAGCAAATGTTTGTTTTTATTTAGTTTTTCCAAAGCTTCCACAATTTCTCTAATTAAAAAAAAAAAAAAAAAAAAAGAAAAGGTAAACTTTTTGTTTCACCTCCCTATCTTATGCTTGAACTGAAACATGATGATTTTCCTTTACTTATATATATACATATATATATACAGATTTGCAATCTGGTCTTCATAGTCAGGATTTTAGTTTCAACACTTTTTAAAGCAATTGACTAAAATTTGGGGCGAAAGTGGAGCGCATAAAAGAAACATAATAATAATAGAATTTAACCCCTAAAGGATTAAAAAGCATACCTGGATATTAATAAATTGATACTCGAATATTGCAACACAATACAGTAAAATTTCATAATAGTACAACGTAGCAACAGTTGAATAATTGCTTGCGAAAACAGTGAGAAAAAAAAGCATAAAAGAAATCGCCTTCAACTTAAACTAATCTTTTAAAAACCTATTAAAATTTCAAATTTTATTTAAAAAAAATGGATTTTAAGATTTGGAAATATTTGAATAACAAATTAAACGAAACATGTGACATGTCGCATCTATGCGTAAGTCCACGGTTCAACTTCTTAATCGCTTTACGTCTTTGGACACTTTCGCTTTTTTACAATCACAACTACTATCATTAGGGAACACAAAAAACCTATGATAATGTGGAGTCAACCATTTTATGGGCCCGAAA
>KK499933.1:447230-499669 GCA_000688715.1 Glossina pallidipes | reverse complement strand
AACCTATGATAATGTGGAGTCAACCATTTTATGGGCCCGAAAATAAACACTTTCCACTTCAAATTTGGATCAATGGGGGAAAACCCCCCCCCCCCCCCGTCGTGGAATTTGTAACATGAGACCGCACAGAGCGGCCGCCTACCCAGGATCGGTCCTCTCTATATAATTATATATTCCGGTAAAAAAAAAAATTAGCACAACACCATTGACTATAACTAACCCAATGGCTCACGTATCTCGAAATTTCAGCTGCTCACAACAGTCATACTAATCTACCAAAAAAAATATGCACATCGGCATCGTAGTGGGTGTAATTTTAAAAACATGCAGTCTCATTACGTTTCGTCCACAGCAGTATATCGTTTGGATCTTGTCGTCATTTGTACAATCCCGCATATACGTAATTGTACAGTGAGCATAGAAATTTTTGGAACTTATTATGATTGTTGAAACACTAACAGTGAAGCCACGATTACGTTACGTACATGTACGATTAAGCTTGTATTTGATTAAATGGCTTCGTAAGTACGGAATGTTGCCTCTTTGATGTAAGGACAATACCTCTGATCTTCTTAAAGGACTGATACATGCTATTATGTCCAACAGCAATTTTTGGGTGTGGTTTTGCGATCTGATAATGTCATTTTTGAACATGAAAATGACATTACAATTACCGTCAATGGAGAACGCTAGAGAAATATCATAATTGATTTTTTGTATCATGAAGTGGACGATTTCGCCTTGGACAATATGTAGCTTTAACAAAATGATGCAAACCACACGGATTACATTTCGTGATAAAATCAATTTGTCGCGAGAAAAG
Source organism: Glossina pallidipes (assembly GCA_000688715.1). Classification (NCBI taxonomy): domain Eukaryota; kingdom Metazoa; phylum Arthropoda; class Insecta; order Diptera; family Glossinidae; genus Glossina; species Glossina pallidipes. Next base: position 498,846 of record KK499933.1, on the reverse strand, counting down.
TTCAATGATCGTGTGATTGCCAAAAATGTCTATGTAAGCTTGTCACAAAGATCAGGCGATATAACTCTGTAGGACTTCTGACGTAAGTTAGAGGTTAAGTTGCGGCTTTAGCTTACTCCAATAAATCACGAACGGTCCATGATATTATATAGCACGATTATTCACGTTATTGGAAAATGGCAAAAATTGATTTTCCAGAATTGCATTTGTACACAATTCCAGACGCGGTCACTTACCTATATGAAATCGTTTTTAAATAGAAACCAATATCTAAAATAAAAGAAAATTCACTTTTTATTACAAATTGAAAACAAAAACAACTATTTGATGACCCTATACGGTGCTAATTGGAAAATTTGTCAACAAAGGAAATAGAAATATTACGCTTTGGCTGCCCTGGCGGAGATACATATGGCATATAGTTCGTAATATGAAAACAGAGCAAAAAAATTCATCCCTTTATAGGTCAAAGTTTAGCTTATGTTCAGTCTTTATAATCCTCAGATGCCGGTTGAAAGCGATTGAAGCCATAATTCCGTTGATGTGGGAATTTAAGAAGACTGTGTAATTATTCAAAAAAAATTCCATGGCAACTCTGGAATAAACAACCAAACTGAATTTGAAAACAGTCCTTGTGTCAGTCTTTTTTTTTTTTTGTTTGTGTGTCTGTTTTAATCATTCCTGTTACTCTTTCACGAGTTTTACAATAAAGGCACTTTTTTAAATAGAATGTCGCTTAACTTTTAATTAAGTTTTATCCAACGAAACGTTGGAAGTGCTGCGGACATTCTACAATGAATCCATGCATGTTATAAATATTAATGGTGAATGAAAAACGAATAAATATTAATATCGAAAATACATTTTATTTGATTGCAGTTCACAGGTGAAGTAAGCGAAAAATTGAAAAAAATTACACATAATAAGTGAAAACAAGCAAGAAATTTATAGTCAACGGTGGGTGAATCGACTATGCCCGACACTTTACTCTTAAAAATATAAATAAATAAATAAGCAAATGAAATAAAATAAAAAGTACATCGATACTTTGTAATGTACAGCTGGATGCTAACAGAGATTGTAAGAATCATCCTTTGAATACATTTGACGATTTTTCTTGTTGTACAATTTACGAATAATTCAGAAAAAAGCCCAATATATGGGGGTATCCTTAGTTTATATTGCACTATAGGCGCAACTTCTGACCGATCTGAGCTATTTTTTAAAAGGGATTATAGCATCATCTGTACCGTATATTTGACGATTTTTCTTGTTGTACAATTTATGAATAATTCAGAAAAAAGCCCAATATATGGAGGTATCCTTAGTTTATATTGCACTGTAGGCGCAACTTCTGACCGTTTTGGGCCATTTTTTAGCAGGGATTGTAAGAATCATCCTTTGAATACATTTGGCGATTTTTCTTGTTGTATAATTTATGAATAATTCAGAAAAAAGTCCAATATATGGAGGTAACCTTCGCTTATGTTGTCCTGTAGGCGCAACTTCTGACCGATCTGAGCTATTTTTTGAAAGGGATTGCAACATCATCTGTACAGTATATTTGATGATATTTCTTGTCGTACAATTTATGAATAATTCAGAAAAAAGCCCAATATATGGAGGTAACCTTCGCTTATGTTGTCCTGTAGGCGCAACTTCTGGCCGATTTGTTCGTTTTTACTTGCGAGCTGCTTTCAAGAACTTCCAGACACATTGGCTGATAGGCGAACGGACTAACTTGCCTTGATTATGACTTATTAGTACTACATATGAAACCGGAATGTATGAAGCTATTATTGTACATCCTCGCAAGAAGGAAAGCGCGCGTCCGTGTGCGTGTCCCATCGATTATTCGTTGGAAATGCGAAGGATTCGAGATTCGTCAATAAAGCGCTAAAGATTAGACTTCCAAGGTAAGTGCATCCAACGTATCGTGAACTTCTTTGGCTGTGTAGATGAATGGACGAATGTAATCTTAAGGAATGACTTTGTGTTGATTTTTTCAATATTGGGGCTCGGCTTTTAAACAGCGACTCAAATCAATTAATAGTTTTTGGTAGTTTGTGGTATTAATCGCTTCATCGCGACTTAATAGACTACAGATTTTTTCTTCCTTCAAATCCGGAGCGTAATTTTCCTACAAAAGCGATTCGATCGATCTTGCTCTCGATGCGGTCAATTCGTCTTGGCCTATTCATTATCTTTCCAACTTAAGATTCTCCAATTAAAGTCTCTTTTCATTGCCAGTTTAGCGTAAGCTACGAAGAACGCAATTTCAAACGAACATATATCCTTCACACCTGCATTTATGGACAGATTCTGATTTCATATTTACATACCTGGTATGGTTTATATTGTTACCTCCTGTTTATAAAATTTTTTGTCATGACGACCACATTCGCAGTTTAAATTGCGAAAACTCAAATATATTTGTAAACTTGAACATGTTTCAAGTGTTTTGAGGCCAAGTGGAATTAAATGCAACAAATAACAGTTTGTAAATAGTTATTATAGAAAAAAAAATAAAAAAAATAAAGAAACGCATATAATATGAATTATGTTTCGCATTTCTCCGCACATTTTTGTTTATATTTCAAGGATTCGTTTACATAAATATCGGACTGAAATGTTACCACATCCTTGCAAATTTCCATAGTGCATTGTACCATGTTTTTGCCCAATACCTAACCTCAAATTAGAGTAATAAACTAATTTCTCATCTTCTTTTCGTTCATATGCAAAATATTTATGTGAATTTAAGTAAATAAAAAAAAACAAAAATTTATATCATCACATCCTAATTTTATATCATACATATACTGTATGTTTGGCGAGTATACTCGTCATCATCATCGATACAATTTCGGTAACGGGTTTTGCAAACAAATCGAAACAGTCAAGTGGTTAATATGAATAACTCGGATCTTGAACACATTACCACATATGTAGTTTGGAAAGAGTTAAAGAGGCTTGTAGAAGAGCTTTCAGACGGTAATTTAAGCGAATTAAATAAATAATTAACAAATCCGCTCATCTATCACATAACATATATATATCGCTTTGATTCTTTTTGAATTTTCAATGCTACCCCTTCAGGGAACAATTGAAGGTCTTAGAAAGAAATCCTCTGAAAGATCTGAAGGCCTTATCTCAATTATTCTGATGCGATGTCTTCATTTTATTTATATAGCAAACGATGCAATCTTCATATGAGAGATGACAATACAAATTTTACTGAATAAACATTTTTTTTTTGCTTAAACCTTATCAGATGCTTTTTACATAGAATTATTATAGTTTATGAGAGCACTTTAGCGTTTGCGCTTGGCAAACTTAATATACGCTATGCGGTGAATACAATAAGAGAGAGGATAAATATTTTGCATGCAATTTGTTAAGAAAAAAAGAAAAAAATAATGAAAGTATGTCGGCTTTAATTTTAATTTAATTTTCATTTTTAAATATCCCATGCGAGAGAAAATATTATAATTCTTCGCCGTGCTTCAGTAAAAGACAATCGCATCCAAAAAGTATCAGGTTATTCATCAAGCATACGCCCAGACATAATTGTACGAACTGGGATAGGGATAGGGATAGGACTTGATTTTACTGCAACATTATCCATCGGATTTAGTCAGTCATCAGCGACTGTTCCAAGAGTAAAAGAAGTTCATGTTAAAAAATTAAATGTTAAAAAATTAATGCCTTATTTGGTACTTAAAAATCTTCGCAAGGGAATGATAAAATTCATCACCAGTCGATAGTATTTCAATAATATTAATGATTGATAGACTTACCCCAAATTTATCGTTTTTGATCACAGTTTTCTACGTAAGGGAATAATTTAGATTTTAAAATATATTCCCAAAAGCCGAACCCAATACACGCATACAAATTCACATATTAGTATGACAATAAGTAAGAAAATTATGTTCGGTCCTGGCCGAATCTCTTATACCCACAAAGAAAAAAAAAATGAAATTTCCATATCCTATACTATTGGGTGGGAGTGGCTGATCTTTTCTACTGTTACTGTAGAATCATCCTTAGAATGGATGTGCAAATTTTTATCGCTATATTTATTTTAGTATATGGATGATAAAGAGAGTCCCACTTTTTTTCCTTTTGAAGATAGAAGCAGTCTCTCGGGTGGGTCCTTTGATCGAGTTTGCGCATCAATCTGCGTACAAGAATTTTGAATATTTCTGCAAAGTTAAAGCCTATGGCTTCACTCCTGCCGATTAGAAGACATCTGCAGAGACGAACAGACAGCCGGCGAGCTGCATATCTTAAAATCGATGCAAAAAAGAATGCTTTTTAAAAATATATATGCTTTTTAAGGTGTATGTATGAGGCTTCCTTCTGGGTATTGCAAACGGTTTGGTAAAATAAATATACCACCATTTTTCGGTGGCAGACATAAAAACAGTGACTCAAAATCGTATGGAAATGTTAATAACGTATAAGTAATATTTTTACATGTGTATACCTTGTCGAACGTGGAACATTTGACAGCAAAAATCAATCGTATATTTAACAGAGTAATTTGTTGTATTAATGTGGAGTAGATTTTCCCAGCTTGCACTTAAAATCATCATCCAATTGTTGTCACAATTTCACTGGTAAAACTTAAATGAATAAATCAAGCGAAAGAAATTTTTTCGAAAATTATCTAAACCTTGCCGTTGCGGTTGTAATGATATTAAAGAGACAGAAGAACATATAATTCATTCAAAAATGACTTACAATTCAAGCATAAAATATTTAGCCGGCTTTGGTAAATTTTACGATATCTTGAATCTTTCGATATTTCAATTGTCTTCCATCTCAGTGATGGCTACATGCTGGTCAAAAGCGATTCCAGTTTTAATTTAATCAACGCCATTTGTTAGAAGCTGCTAAAGTAGACAGCAACTTGCTCCTCGCTTCGAAATACTCTTTTTTGACATGGTGAAAATCGGGCATGGCCCTAGTTTATTTTATTTCATTTTATTAAGATACAAAAGCCTTCCGCGATTTCATCAATACCAAGCGGATCTCCGTTAGAACTTTCATAAAATCTCGGAGCAATTTTCACTAGATCTAGCACTATGCAAGCGGAAAATAAGTTACGTCCAAACGTTTCCATAAATTTCTCCATAGATGCAACATATAGAATATTCAATAAGTATTTGTAGCCTGACATTATACAGGATACACAGTGTTTTTCTGGATTTTTAGAAAAAGACTCTTAGATTTTTGCAGCTCTTTAAGTCTTTTTATAACACCTACCGTGAAGAGGTCGATGTGCCGGTAATGGTGTGGTCTGCTCGAAGTCCAGATCTCAATCCTATTGAGCATTTATGGAACGAGTTGAAAACACGAGCAGTTGTTTGGAGAGCTACGAATAGTAATTAAGGAGAACCAAAATAGGATATCGCAGAATTTTTTGGTTTGTTCGACAAAAGATCGAATGGAAAACTGTTGGTCACGGGGTGGGGGGTTAATATCTTGTATTAATAAATGTTTTTTTTTTATCAATTTTTTTATATCTGGAAAGAGCGCTATCTGTTACTCGCGGTTTTTGGTAATTCTTTTATTCTATTATTTCTGTAATGATTTTGGAGGTTGAAGATAAGCTTGCAATGTTCATCAAAAGCTAACAATGTGTGCTTTAGCGTAGGAATTGCTTTTGCAACCTAAATTTAATTTAATAAAATTCAAAGTAAGGTTCAAAGTGAAAATGCAAGGAATGGACGATTTCTTTGCCCTCCCCCCCCCGAAACGTCTTTGCGAATTTACGTTTCCATCCGAATGCTTTTGAGATCTAGTTCGTATCACTGAACTGTGCTATGACGGCGTTGATTTTAATAGCAATTCCTAGAGTAACTGTTTACAAATGAATTATTTACAGTAAATTCATATTTACAGGGTTTCGGTGCTTGTTGTCGTTTGCCTCAAGCCTACTTACTGTTGTGAAAGTAATTCACTTATATCAAATTTCATTTGTAACATTTTTCAATTAATCCCTATTACCCTTTAACCTTTAAAGGTCAAAGGCAAAGCATCATGAATATGTGGTGTTTGGTTTTAATATTTTAAGAATTTCATTTCCTAGAAAATCGGATAGTTTCCACTTTTGATTTTCGCAACAATGTTTTTGATTTGATGTAACCGCTTCTATCTATCTATACATGCGCTGTGGAAACGCATGATTTATCCGCGAATACGTTACGAATGGCAAAAAGTTAGACAAACTCCTTAAAGAGCCTAAGATTTCACTTTCAAGGTTTCGATGAAAATTCTGAAACCCATTCCAATTGCCTTATGGTATAAGAGAATTTTTCCATCCAATTTTTCGCGCCCAGGGACTTCTTAAACTTCATATGTTCTTGTGACGAGATTGATGTGATTGTCGGAATTCATGAAAATGTAAATGGAAATTTCATTAGGTTCTATAAACTAGAAAAAAAGACTACTGTTGCCTATTTCTACCGATCCGCGAACGGTTAGGTACAAAGCAATAAAGTTTAGAAAACTTTGGATAGCAGACGCATGGGAAATTCTCTACAAATTCTCTTCGCCATATTTTCGCTTTTCTTCTTTCTTTATCATTTTTTTTTTCCTTTTCCTTTTACAGTCTTTCTATTTTAATCTAATGTTCTTCGTATTTAAATTAATCTAATTTTAAAATAACTTTTTTTTTCTGTTATATTGTATTTATGCGATGTTTATGATATAAAGAAAAACTTTACTTTCTCCATTTCTATATATTGTTCAGTCAGTTTTGTTTGAATGTAACATAACTAACTCTTTTACCCGAATTCTACATCATTATAACTTTTTCATTGCTTTTTATTCATTACATGTTTCATTTTCAAAAAGAATAGAAAGAAAAAAAAAAAACAAAAAATTAAAAAAAAAACTGCTTTCTTTATGTTAACAGCTAACTTAATCTGACGAATACTTGCAAATAAAAGCAAAAATATATTTTCCTTCTGTTTTTTTTTTTTTTTTTTTTTTTTTTCTGTAAAACATACGCCACAAGCTACAACAAGAATAACAATTGTTAACCTTTGATGTCGCAGTTTTTCAAAGACCTGAAGCAATAATTGGCTTAAAGCACATTACACTGCATCTACCGCGTCACCATAACATTCTCGTACCCTTCGCGCCACCATCATCTAAGCTTATATACAAAAAAAAAAAAATAAATAAATTCTCTATTCTTCATTTTTTCTACTTTACTTCAGCTTTAGCTGACAATTAACACTAATTATAAAAATGAACTGAATTAAAATGAGATTAAATTCAAAAACAAACAACTAAGAAAATGGTAGAAGTAGAAGTTGAAAGATGTAAAAAAAAAGTAAAAGAAGGTAAACGAGGTCCGTTAAATTCAATGCAATTATGTTAATAATTTAAGTGGATTAAATAAGTTCATAGGAAGTAAGTCCAAGTCTCCACAGTACACACATCTCTAATTAGATTCCTTATGAACAAATGTTAATGCGACGCTTCACAGGTAGCGTCGTTTAAGTTCTTCCTAAGTTCTTCAACCAACGAATTTCAGCTGGCAACAGCGTGCACGACATAGTTTCAATCCAATGGTAAAGGATGGCTAACAAGACTGCATAGGCTGACACATAGGCAAAAAGAAAAGAGTTACGATTGCCACGTTTGCGGATGGAAGTCTCCCTGCAGTTTGATCATCCTTCCCCGTAACTATAATTAACGCTTACCCGTTTGAGGCATAAAACTTGCTTATTCTGCACACGTCCACTGGGCTGGAGTCATTCCACATATTTTTCTCTTTATTTACTTCTTTCTGGCCAATGTTGGGTTATTCATAAAGGGAACCCCCGTGAGAAGTTGATCATCTTTAAAGAACAACCTGTGTGTGTCACCATACGAAGGTATCATTTTCAAAATCTTTACACCAGTGTAAGTTACTCCGCCAAAGGGTACAAAGCCTAGTTTCCAGTGTAATCTGTTGACCTGTGCGGCAAAACAAAAGCCTAACGAAAGAAAACGCTATTTTTCGAAAGAAAGCACTACCGAGTAATGAAACTTGAAGAGCAACGGGCACAATGCAATGTCTGGACAGACTCAAAGCAAACCAAGGGATCATTAAAACAGATAGAAGACTCGAGTATTTATAACGGCCCCGTTTGGCAGGATCACCCGAACATGGTATTTTATAAATTTGTTCAACCAAAATTGCACTGAGCCAAATTTGAGCCATGAAACAACTGCATACAACCTCAACGGCTTATTATAAACAGATCAATAATATGTTACTCTCTCTGGCCCAGTTATCAAGACTTAGCCTCCTCAAGTAATCATGTGTTTTAGTTTATGAATTAAGGTCCGTCTTGGCAGCAAATTCTCATCACAAAACGCAAAAAATTTGAAAACACCACTTGTTCCTTCGACACGAACTCCTAACCAACATTATGGACAAAATATCTTATGCTCTTGTGAACAAGCATTTACTAAAAAACTCGAAAGCAGGTTTTTTTTAGGTGAACAGCACCCTAATTAGCATTCCTGCCAATTTTAATACCAACAACTTAGGCAGTTAAAAAGAGACGTCTGTGACAAATAAATACATGAAGGCATGGGTAGATAATGGTTTGGATAGATGAGAGAATTGATAGACGAACGGGGGGACGAATACATTGACCAAAGATTGGTAAATGGATTGGACAACTGGCAAATCGATTGTTGTACAAGACTAAATGGGTGATAAAGATAAATGGGTCGTCAAATAAAGGGACCAGAATTCTCGGATCAACAAACGAGTTACATCATCTGTTCAGAACCCCAGGATGACAAAAATATTGAGACTTAATAGGATTTCGAATGCATATTTCCCAGTTTATATAAGCGTCCAATACATTGTGTAGTATAGCCGCCGACCTTCCTGATGTGTATACTGAAAAATATTAGAAATGCTAATAATTATAATGAGATAAAGTCAACTCCCTAAACCGGTTTAAATATTAATTATAAAAGTGACGATGAATTTTAAATTGTGTTGAGATTTTTCTTGCCACTGACATGCAGTATGGCTTTTCAAAGCGCCTCTTACTCACATTCATTCATTCTTATAGTTCAGTTTATTAAATGATGTCATTGCTAGTAAGTTTTTTGTTTTCTTTTTTTTTTTTTTTTCATCCTCCCAGTTACTTGTAAAATAACTTTTTACTATTAAACCTACAACTATACCTGTAAGCATTATTTCTTGCTAACCTTGGAAGTGAAACAAATTGAAATCTGCAAAATTTCCATACTATGACCTTGAAGTGTATCTGTTCCTTTTTCTTTTACGTATTTATTTATTTACAAATCTCTTATGCAGATTTCGTCTTTCCACTCACTCACTTACTTTACTTTTAACACATTTCCTTGCTTGATAAATTGCACTTTCTTGAAATGAATTATTATCTCGCATAAATTTATAAATAATTTGCATATTTGATCCCTTTTTCGGTATAACAATGCGTAGCAGGAAAGCGTACACAACTGCTCAATTACCTTACCGTTCGCTTTAATGTTAAATAAATTATATGCTGGAAATATGAATTTCTTTCTATGCAATGAAACGGAACGCACCGTACTTAGTTATGCACGTAGAGTTTATTCATAAGTGACTTTAACTTTATATGACTCATGGACTCTGTTGCGGATTTTATAGAAAAGACAAAAGCAAAGACATTGAAGTGAAAGTGCTTTCATAAAGAAATCACTTTAATATCACTTTAGTATATAATTTCCTTTTTGATTTATTTATTTAAAATAATGAGATTTTTACACGATTTGTGTACCCATCATCGAAGGATGAGAAGCATATTCATTTTGTCAAAACGTGTGCAACGCCCAGAGGACGCTTCAGCGGCCCCACACTCTACATACATTCTTCACCAGCACCAAATTCGCAATGCTTTTAAACATGTCAGTCTGCCCGCCTGTCAATTGTAAATATTCTCCTGGTCGCAAAAATGAAACTATCGCCTTCAAACTTGTCAGAAACATTGGAAGTTCTTACACGTAGATCGGTATTGAAAATAGAAGACATCACGTCAACTAAGAACATCTCTGTTTTTCAAACGGAACAAAAAGATGATTTTTCGCTCATTATTCATAAACTACAGAAGATAAATCTACAACAATTTGAACATAAATTCTGTGGATGAAAGCCCCTGTAGTCCCTGTACAAAGATTTGAAAAATTGACCACGCTTTCCCGTTAACTTAATAACGCGCTGAGGCAAAGTTCAAAACCTCCGTAAAGTGTATAACATTTTGCCCACTTACAGATTCCGAATGCACCTAAGCATGTCCGCCTGTTTGTCTGTCCATGTATCCCTATGCCCAACTATGTGGTGTCTGCGATAAACATCCATAGAACACGCCTCCAACGCTCACATGTCTATACAATCAAAAGTGAAAATGCCTCTGCTTTTCGTGCCTTCTTCTTGTTGCTGATCAGCTGCAACAGATACACGATATAAATTTCCCCAAAATTATTCTACCAACATTGAAAAAAGCAGCTACGCCCACTCAATTTTAAAAAGTACGCAAATTTATATTTTTCGTTTTTGTCAATTTTTTATTTGCCAATAGATGCCACAATAGATGCCCTTTTCAAGTGAAAAAGTGATCAAAATTTTTGCAAACACTTAATAAAATTCTTACTTGTTTTTATTAAATCTAATTACGATAAACTTTATTGGTACGTCTAGCTGTACGAATGTACACCTAAACTTACATTTTCTTAACGCTCATAAATGTAAAGCCAGTGCCATCTAATAACATATTCCGTTGCTTGCTTTAAATGTCTATTTCGAAAACGAGTTTGAAAGCCACCAAAAGAATCGAAAATAATGAATTGATTCTTCCTTAATTATTACGGAAAATTGAGAGTTTGTTACCTTTGTTTCGCCAGTAAATCGATTTAGGGGAAATTTATTGACAATTCTAGCAAAACGATGAAAGAACTGCAATTGCAGCGTAGTTTGTCTCTTAAGTAAAATTGATGACACCACTTACAATCATATATTGATTTATGACCCGCATTATCACAGGTTGCTTCTATCAAAAATTGCTATCATAACTAGTTATAGTAGAGGTTATATGCGCTAGCTAAGGTTATTTCAACATAAACTAAGAAAGTTCCCCTCACACTTTTTTTTTTCAACTTTGTTTATGAATAGAGAAACTTCAAACGTTATTTTCTTCACTTTTAAGGACAAAATTGTCAACGATGCGAATAACCCCAATTTGTCACAATCACCCTAAAACAAATGAAAACGTTTTCTTATTTATTTCCATTTTACTATGTTCTCCATTAAATAGCTTTGATGATTGAACTGCAGACCCCAGTTGAAGTATTTTATAAACAATCGTTATCGCTTAAGCCATATTTTCTTCCCCATCACTTTCCACCCCAACCTTTGCTGCATTAAATAGAATTTAAACTTTTAATATTTAATACTTGTTTTTAACAGAAAGCGTAGTTCCTCACTTTGAAATACGTAATGCTACTTAACAATAACATTCATCTCACATAATCTGCGATCCCCAGTTTTTTATTATAAGCTTTTAACTGTCTGACCCCTCACATTATTTTAAGGCTTAAATGTGGTTGCCTTATTGCATCCGCTATTCTTATTGGGAGGTAAATTAAATTTCTTATTCCATGTGTAATTTGCCGAAGCAGTCTTTAGAGACCAGATCAAAATTTTAAACACTATAATATATGATATTATATATAATACATTAAACGATGTACTGTATGTAGCCGATTTATCAGGTATCGTTATTTCTGTATTAAAGTTGCAACAATCGCGAAAAGTTGAATAATTAAAAAAAATGATTTCAAGCTACTCCAGAAACGCCAAATCCGCAAAGAGGGACAAAAGAAAACCAAAATACCACTTGTGAAAATGACTTTTCAGTAAGAGCCATTATCTGATTGAAAGCAAAGGGATGCCGCTTAGGGGAATAGATAAGAGTTGCGACTACTAAGTCGATGTCTGCGGGTTCAAATCTAAGTAAGGCTTGATCATACTTGATTGTAACTAGAGCGAATGTCTCGACATACGCTAAGCTGCGGCTTCTCCCTATCTCTTTCTTCCTTTCCCCACGTGCTTCTGCTCCTTACCATTGTCATTGTTACATCTATTAGGAAAAAAAAAAGGAAATGAAAAAAGGAACAACGTCGACAATGTCACGAACCGTCCCACATTGCTTCCTCCAAACTTAAAAGTCCTTTCAATTTGCCTTAAATTTTCTTTAGGCACACATTATATTTTGACCTTAAAACCCTATAATATAACCCTGCGCTGAGTGGCCCACGTCAAGTCCGCACTAAGTATTCTTCCATAGGTGATCCAAGAGTCTTAAATCTCCACCAGTTCTAACTAACTGTTCTTAAGTAAGACAAAAGTTAAGATGAAGTATAAAAAGTTGAATTTCGCCTTCCTTTCCTTTTTCTTTTGCTTTAGCATAACCAGGACATTAGATTGTTCGTTCTTCGTTCCTTTTTATTTCTCGCATTAAACATAAAGGAAACGCCGTAAGCACACATTAACATATGCAGAAAGCCATGAATGCATGCATGCATGCATGCTTGCATGCTATATACGCATGTTGTGGTATGTGTAAATTAAAACCGCCAACAAACCAGGAGTCGTTGCAGTCAACTTTGCAATGATTAGAAAACGATAATGAATAAACTAAGCAGACGGATGATGGTTTTAGCACAGTACAACAGCAACAACAACAACACCAACTATTTAAAGAATTAAAAAAAAATTCCGAAATTTACTTTCCCGCGTATTTTATACGTTCCTTAGGCTCTTCCGGCTGAATGTAAAGGTATTGCGTATTATCTGAATCCTAATATCTTACGACAGAAGGTAATTAACGGTGATATACATACGTATTTAGTTAAACACAAACTGATCTACATACATAGTTATGTATGCGTTGCTAGGTTGTCTCGCTTTTTTTACGACTCTGACATAAACACTTGACTGCTGCTACTGCTCTTAGCATTTGGAGTGTGTCTGAACGATTTTGTTTATGCTTGTGTATCATTCTGTTGCTTTCTTCGTTTCTCACTACTATTTTCTTTTCCTATTTTTTATGTTTTATGTATTTTTTTTTTTTCTTGCTTTCATGTATTTTTTTTTTTTTTATTTCGACTCCGAACAGAACAACGGCTAACTAGTTGCAACATTTGGCGTTGGCTGTGGTTAGACCTCGATTCAAATATTATTTCATTTTGTGGTTAAGAAAAGCAAAAAAAAAAAGAAAAACAACAACAACAAGAACAACAACATAACCTCACCTATAAAAAAATGACTGTAGCAGTTTAAATAGCTGAAAAGCTAAAGTAGAGCGAACAGAAAGAAAGCATAGATTTTGTGTGCAGTTGACAGCTAATTTGCGCGCATCATATTCTGCTGTCTTTTTTGTCATAAAGATTAAGGTTTTATTACAACGTCGTTCTTTTTATTATATATCTAAACCGACACATCAAACATTGTAGATAGCGTAACATACATGTATCAATCGGTTCGAGTGTTCATCACAAAACTTGGGAATGTGACATACGCAGATCAAGTTTAGAAATAGGCCGTCTTTGGCTGCAAATATATTTTGCAGTCGACGAATAGATAGCAAAACCACATAAATGTATTTACAAAAGCTATTTCGTATGTATTTAAAGAGCAGATGAATGTCATTCTGTACAAAATTGGCTCATATTAAACCAATTCCTCAAGAAAACAAAGCATCAAAATTTTAACTGATTTTATACAATTTTTCTTCAATTTAAACGTCAGAAATTACCCAGAAAATTACTGTAGAAAATATTTATTAGGATATTTTGTTAAAACCGCCGCCGAGAATGACGGCTTACTACGGGAAGCTTCTTAAATTTGTACATCAATCTGTCCGTCTGTCCATATATTTCTATGTTAAATCTACAAGTCCCAGTTGTTGAGATACTTTGAATTTTCTGAGTCTCCTTCAACATGATTGTGCCCAAGAAAAATAATACAACAAGATCTAGTCTTTAATAAGTGCATCTTGACCTATAAATTTGAATGAGCCAAGCTTGAACCGCTATTTTTCGGACTCTGTTCCATAGAAGGACTTTCATGAAAAACAAACCTTGATATGACAATAGAGACCAGCTTTTAATACTCAATCGCAAAGAGAGGTTAAGAGGAACGTTGTAATATTTCGACCACTGCAGTCCATCTTTTGATCCACCTCCCAGAATTCCATGAAAACTATGCTCTTGAATGTGACTAAAACATAATTTTTGTTATTTTACCACGAACAGAGATGATGTGAAACGGAATTAGATGAAACGGTGTAAACTATCTAACGCTCGTCTTTATCCGACTACTTTTCTCCATTGCATTGATTACTTCTTTAAAGAGAAAGAGTATCTCGTAGAAGGCAACTAATGAAGCGAAAGGGGAAGGAGCAGAAACTTATTCATGTACTCATGTATGTGTATGCACTTCCAACGTTTACACGTTTTGCGTTGCATATACTGTTATGTCCTCGTAGCCGGGTAGTGGGTATGAAAAGCTTCCGTTATTTGCGGTAGAGCCGTTAAATTTACGTCATTTATAAACTTCCATAATTAAAAGAAAACTTAAGTTATAAAGCTCTGCTACCATCAGGTTTATATAGCATTTTCAAATTCAAATGCCATTGATTTCAAGTATTCTTTATCATGATTCATTTGAGATTTGAACATGCAATGATTCTCTTTTACGCTTGAAAGCAGCAAAAATGTACTAACTTTTGTTCAGATAATGGCAAAATTTTATATTTAGTAATTGTGTTTCATTTCTATAAATAGTAGAATCGTAAAAATGGAAGCCATTGCTATCATGAATAATTTATATTTCAAAATTCGTTTGCAATTGTGTTTATCTTGCTGGGCGCGTCGTAACGCCTATTATTATTAATATTATTATTAGTTACATGGGAAAGACGTACCGCGACCTAGAAGATCTATTGCACACGCTCATGCCCCTAACCCTCCAGTTTTAAGATTT
Source organism: Glossina pallidipes (assembly GCA_000688715.1). NCBI lineage: Eukaryota > Metazoa > Arthropoda > Insecta > Diptera > Glossinidae > Glossina > Glossina pallidipes. Next base: position 483,773 of record KK499933.1, on the reverse strand, counting down.
TTTTGAATGCCATCACCTTCTTTGGATTGGAGCAGTACACTGTGTCCGGCGTAGTAAAATGTTCGCCGAACACTTTGTGTCTTATTCTGCAGATGCCCTCACATTCACATAGGATACGATGGTACCCCCCTTCAGAACCTACATGAATCGGTATCAAACATATCCTTGTTTCTCAGATGCTACCTGAGGGAATTATGACCCGTGTAGAAGCCGGTGACTAAGCGTAGGTTGCTTCGTGTTAGTTCCAGTAGTTTGTGTGTTTTACCGCAATATTTTATGAATATTTCTGCTTGCCGTTGTCCCGCACATTGCGATGGAAGCAATCGGCAGTCGGCTTTATTCTGTGCCCATTGCGACACCAGCTTGTTAATGTGGATGTTTGACACCCCATGGGCATACCTTGGCGCCTCCAGGACCTACCTCGGGCTGCTCTGTTAGCTAAACAGACGGCCCTTTCGTTGCCCTCAACATTCGAGATTAGTTGCACATCCTTGTGCCTGCCCAGCTCGTTCAGTGTTTGAAGGTATTCCAACACCAGCCTGGATGTTGTCATTCGCCCCGTTAGAGACTTTAAGTCGGCTTGGCTGTCGGAGTACATGCAAATCTGCTCTCTTCTGCACTGCCTTCGTAAGCATTCAGATACACATGCGGTGATTGCGTAGATTTCTGCTTGGAATATGGAGGAACTATGTCCCATTGGTATGGCCATCTGGAAACTCAGGCCACAAACCCCAGCCCCAGTTTTGCCATTTTCCAATTTGGAACCATTTCTTTGATTCCACCCCAGATTCAAACGCTTGCCAATGGAACAATACTAGCTTTACAGCACAATGGTCCGATATCTTAACCAACCCCTTTTCATCACCTCTAGGCGTCCCCTGAGATCACCCGGTTTTGATCTGACGAAATGCGACAGTCTAAAATGCCCTCAGGCAGGTCTCTTTTTCTATAGCAATAGGAAGAGGTGTGACGCCCAGCGGCGCTTCTACAGCTTTCAAGGGGCAGGACCTCATCACCCGGGTAATGCTAATGCACGCACGTTGGCTTTTATTTAATGTCGTCGCTGTCATTTTTTGCTTCACCTTAGGCCACCCGGCCAAAGTAGTACATATATAATATAAAATGAGTATTTTAGACGGTTTGAGAGGGAGTCTGTTATTGTTCACCTTCAAGTAAGTCATTGCGATGTCAGTAATCACTTGAACTTGACGGAGTTAATCCTTAGAAAAGCAACAAATAAATAAAAAATGTAAGCAAAATTTCCGAGACGGTTTCTTTTAAACTCGTAAAGGCACTCGGCTTCGCCTAGGTTTTCAAATCAGTATACTCCATAGGACTATTTTCCTTTCGTGGAGTTAAGAAGAACGCTTTATTGGAATCGCTTTGAGTTAATAAAAGCCATTGACAATAAATCGCTTCCTGATTGCCTTGACGGCTATACTGGAAAACTCACGACGATTGTAAACTGGCAGGTCGAATGAAGTGGACCTTCTGTCAGGCGTTAATGACAGATGTAACAAACTGAAATAAATCAAAAGACAAAACATTTTCCCATGTTTTTTTTGTAACTTCATTTTACTTATGCTAGATATATATAGTTTTTAATTTCTACAAGAAATATATAAAAAATTACAAGTGATTAAATCTACATGAAATCTAATTCTGCTCAAAGATAAATACTCCATAGCATATGACATTTTCATTGTGTATTTCTATAGCTTACATAAAAGAATTAAAATTTTTATTTTACACACTTATAACAAAGGCAGAACAGACAGGATTTATATTCAATCTCGTTGAGCTTATTTCACTTTTACTTATTCGGTCTCGTCAAATGCTTAAAAATTTAAATATAATCCAGTCTTAAAAGCTTTTCTTTGAAAAGAATCGTAAACAACTTAGTAATAATGGTCTTGTCGACGTACAATATGATATGACATGTGGAAGGCATTTTCTCTGCAGTTATAGCAAAAGCAATCAAATAACGCATGTGTTGTTAACATGTTGAAGTGTAAAAAAAAAAAAAAAAAAAAAACAAAAATAATAAATAATTTACAAGTATGATGTGCAAGTTGAATACGATATTCATAAAATTTTACGGTTAAAATTTCAGGATTTTTTTAGCAGACTAGTAAAAAGTGGAAAACCGAAAGTAGAAACAGCAAAGAAATAAACATATTGAGTAGAATCCATCATAACCACTATCTAAGTAGTAGAATGCTTTCAATTTCCTGTTAGAATTTGGTTAATTATATCCTAACCCTAGTGGTGGTACAACTACGCAACCTCTAGGAGTTCTTGAAATAGAGCTATCCTTTTGTTATACTGCTCGATTCAGAGTTTTCGAATGGGATTTAAGCTTGTCTGTCCGTTTATTGTAGTGGTACAAGTAGGCAACCTCTAGAAGTTCTTCAAATAGAGCTATCCTTTTGTTATACTGATCGATTCAGAGTTTTCGAATGCGATTTAAGCTTGTCTGTCCGTCTATTGTTGTGGTACAAGTAGGCAACCTCAAGAAGTTCTTGAAATAGAGCTATCCTTTTGTTATACTGATCGATTCAGAGTTTTCGAATGGGATTTAAGCTTGTCTGTCCGTCTATTGTTGTGGTACAAGTAGGCAACCTCAAGAAGTTCTTGAAATAGAGCTATCCTTCTGTTATACTGCTCGATTCAAAGTTTTCGAATGCGATTTAAGCTTGTCTGTCCGTCTTGGCTATTTATGTTCAACCTATAGCTCGTAATTTTCGAGATATTTTTATGAAATTTCGTACAATGACCTATTGTTGTGATTCAAGAACAAACACTATTGAAAGTAATTCGGATGGGATCACTTTCTCGACTACTTCCCATATAAAATCTTGTTTTGAAAAGTCACAATATGAGTAACTGTTGGGTCATGTAGGGTGGACCGTGGCCAACGAAAGGGTTTTTACTAGTTTTGATACCTGTCAAATCAAAGAAATAACAGAAAACAAAATGGCGATTTGAATTGAACTTTAGAAATGGACAAACTCTCCCTTTCTTCTTCTTCTTTGCGAGTGGTAGAAATGACTTTCATATACGAACAAACATCCCAAGGCAAGTATTAATACACGTAGGAACTGCCAACAGCCAGACGAAGTCAAGCTTTCCAGGCTCACGAGCTTTTTCTGGCCTATTCCAATAAGGACGACGATGAAGGAGAGTGCACAGAACATTTCTTAGTTGAAGATCTCTGCCAGAGCAATGTCAAGAATATATTTATTAATGGGACGGTATATAATCTATCCATGTATCAAAATCTACTTATCTTCGAAAAAAAACGGCGTTACAAGTGATTCATTGCTTTTTCCTGGGAAGACATAAAACCATTGCTTTACACTGTAGCCGTAGCGGCCGATATGAAAATATAAATAAGGGAAAACTCACTGCTCGAAATCGCGCACGCAGAGAGGTGCTTTTCCAAAGCAATTGCTTATCTTACAAGTAAATATTTTAGTACAAATTTTTACTTGTATTACTTGCAAAAGCAATTTGTAGTCATCTCTCGCTTGAAAAAAAAACCCGTATTTTAAGAGAATAATGCGAGGGATGTATTCCAAGTGTTGCCGATTGGAAGCTATTCATTTCTTCCCGCCTTTCTAACGGAATATAAATTCCGTGTCGAAAGGAAATTTGATCTGTGAGGGCTATTATCGTCATAGGAATAGAAGTCCTCTTCAAACAGTTGATAAAAGATGTAAAAATCAATGCCTGATGAATAAAACTGCAAGGTTGTCACATTCCGCTGATTTTTTCTAGACAAATTTCACCCCAAATGGCCGAACGTGATCATGCTTTTTACGTTATCATGTCTTTTGCAAATTTGGTCCACTTTGGCTGAAGGAACTCTTAATATTTGACTTCCGCTCCTCTTCCAAACAAGATTGTCAACGGCATTCGACCCAGTAGTCGATGTGTAAGTCTGCGTAATGGTTACTTACGCTTTCATTGTTCATCTCTGCGTCACGCTTGAGCAGCATTTTGAAAATCTACCTTTATCCGCGGTTTGGCCTTTTTTTTGTCCGAGAAGTCGTCTTAGTCAAAGGTTCGGTTTAGCACGACATCTTATATTTTTGGGTGAAGCTTCGATACATTGCTTTCGCATAGAAACGTCACAAGAAGAATTTAAATGTGTAGAAGCGAAACGAATCGTTTCTACATATGATGTGTTTCAGCTTTGGCATCTATTGTACGAAGAAGAACCGCCACTGCTATATGCGATTATTGTCAGTTTTTGCTGCGAAACTTCCTTTAGTAATGAAAATGCCAAGTGTAGATGCTTTGCAAGGTCTTTATGAACGCACGCTTCCCAAGAATGCAATATACAATTGTGCATAGACCCTTTACAAATGTAAAATGTGATGGCACAATTACCATAACTTCATCCTCTGATGATGGATATAAAAACATGTTCAGACAGATTGTGATTGTAATGCAAAAAGTAAATGTCATTGTTTCTTAAGTGAGCAACCAAGTAAACGACGCTATGACGCGCGATCAAATCGTACTAGTAGTGGTAATGTTAATGGTGATGAAATAAAATCATTGATGCTCTCGTTAAAGCGTATGCCTAGCGAATTTAATTGAATGTCTGATTGATATGAAAGGCACAAAAAAGTAAAATACAAAAAAAAAAAAAAAAAAAAAAAAAAAAAAAAAAAAAAAAAAAAAAGAAAAAATTTGCCCTGATTGTGTTTGAAACCATTGGATAAATAAAAATTTATATCAATGCAGTTAATCGATGATTGCTGGCAAATGAAGATTAAAAAGTCAATGCCTTTTTCAATTTAATTTCGAATTCAAGGAGAAGATGCAATCTTCCGTCAACTTACGCTTAGAGAAGTGGCGCAGCTTATTGGAAATATGCGTCAAATAAACAGCGTACTTATGAGAGCGATCACAAGTTGAAATAAAATAAATTCGCTATGAACTTTTATTTAAATTACAATAAATAATTGAGTCAGCGGCAAAGAATTGTAATGAGCTACATTTTCATAGTCTTTCACATTATTACTCACGTAAATTAAAGCTTCATCGCTATGCATGATGTGTTTGTTCTTTTATTGATGATATGATTTCACTACTATCTCAGTCATTTTCCAGGATCTATCTATCGTCTCTTCGTCTTGCTTCCACTTAATGAAGATTCGAGTATTTAAAATGTTAAGTTGATTGTCGTTTTATTTGCATACTTTTGCGTGCAATGCGATAGAACCTTGACTAATAGTCCGTGACAATTTTCCCAAAGACTGACTCTTCGATTGTGATAAAATTCTGCATTGTATGTATCATAGAGAGTAGGTAGGAAAAAATTTTTTGGCAAAACTTATATGCTGCCGCTACAATGCTTAGGGATGTATACCGTCTGCAAAGAATGGTTTTCATTAAAACATCAAATTGTGGATATGAGTTAAAGTAGAACTTTTCAAATTGCTTTTCACATCCTTTACTCTTTAACATTTTTTAAACAAATATTCCCCAAACTAGTTAATTTTATATTGCGACGTGTTAAACGACTAGTTATTTCAATTTTGGAGCAAAGGCTTCTGTTGACGTTCGAAAATGAGAGAAACAAAATGATGAAGAATTTTAAGGAAATCTTGAATTTATTCTTCACTTTTAATATTCGGTCTTGATTTAAATCCATGAACGATAAGGTGTACAACATTCGTTCTAATGTCGCTATGTTTATTGTGTTTCTTCTTTCATTTAAACTGATTTTCTTAGTGTCTACCGTGACTATAAGTTGACTGTAAATAACTTGTTTGTTATTATTTTTGTTTGTCTTATTGTTGTTGTTATGGTTGTTGCTATTGTTAAGATAGTTGTTAGTTAAACTGGCTGGTTGACTGGCTACTGACCTAAATATTTCTTATGTAGAAGTATACGTTTGCATCTATCCATATATACATATATACATACATACATACATACATACATACATACATATATATGTATGTATATAAATGGTCGTATTTAATGTATTTCGCATTATTAAAAATCTAACGGTTTCCATGCTTACCAGGCCACAATTTAATGGCCTTTAGGTACATGTACACTCACACATACATATATATATATACATATTTATATTTATATTATTGTATACATAAGCAAAGTAGCAGTAGCAACAGTAGCAGCAAAAGCATACAGCTTGCATAGCAATTATTATTGTTATTGCTAGTATTGTTATTGCTGCTGGTGTTGCTGCTGCCGCAGCCGTTGTTTTTACTATTGCGACTAAGTTGTTGAAGGTAATTGTTAACCGCAATTTTCTTTATATACACGTATCTAATAGATACAATTTTTGCATTCCTTGACTATATAGACGAGTAAAACATATATACATATAATAACAATATGAACGCATCAAGAATATGCTTACAATTGCTTATGAATAGACCTTCAATTCCATTAAATATATACATATATATATATATATACATGTATATATACATGTATAATAGCTAGTTTTAAGTAAACACATCATCAAATAATATTGAGGAAAAACCTCAAATATTTTGATGCTAAAATTTGTAAATATATTAATTTTTTCGATGCATTTGTAAATATAAATATATTTGGATGGATGTTTGTTATTTGCCGCTCAAGAATGCATATGCTCCGAAGGAGCCTGAGATGAAAACCGCTAAGCACACTTAGTTTATTATAAAGGAAAGCAGGCAAGCGTATCTCAGTAAATACCGGAGATATTGGCATGAAATTTGACAGCAGCCCAGAGACGCCTAATCTATGAAAATAAAAACTTCTACTCCTTTGGAAAGACCGTGCAACTTAGATGGATATGTTTTACTACTTTTTAAGAATATTAGTAGAGTTACACTCTCTGCCCGCCCTATTGCTTTTGCTATTTATTTGTATGGGTTAGAAATCAAAAAATTCGATGTACACGAAAACACATGGATAGATGGACAGGTCATGATGAAAGGTAAAATCGCTTCGGAAAATCATTGATATCACAAAATGTGCGTGCATTTTAAGGCCTTCCGGGTTTTGCATACATCTGCGCAAACTTAGTGTATTCTGGATCACAAGTAGCTGCACGAACGCAGAATTTTGTTTGCCTTCTCCCGAGGCATGCTAAACTAAGATAGTTGGAAGTTTGTTCTTCCGTTTGAAAAACCTCTTAAAATACAATTACACCGGATGAGAGCAATCTTTTTCCAATTGTCCGTCGTTGCCAACGTCCGAAACCGAATTGTAACACGTTCATTTATGGTCAAAGAGGCAAGACCAAGTTCATAATATAAGTGAGATGACCCGCCCAGAATTCCTTAAACCATGGACAAAAAATATATAATCATGACAGATATTTATCTGAAACTCCATGAGAGAATTATGTAAGACTTCAGGGAAAAAAAAAACTTAAACTTTTAGACTCTTGGCAACAATGTCTTAAGGTTAAGTACAAAGTTAGTATAGAAATGATTCTGATCGATGTTGGAAGGAGGCACTCACAGTCCGCACTTCTAGTACATGGCAAAATGTTAATCGTTAGGTGTTAAACATTCGCCTTACGGGGAATGTAGATCGCTTTTTTAGTTTTTTTTTCTCCTGCTCTCTTTCTCTCTCTCTCTCTCTATATATCTCTCTCCTTTTCAGCAGCATGCTCCTGCAGTAATTGCTGCCTTTGTGCGTGTTTGCGTCTGTTTATATGAATTTTTAAATACCGGAATTAAGTAATTTTTTAAAATTATTTACAAATAATTGCGTATCCACGTTACACGTATAATAATCGTATAAGCGAGTCGGTAAGGAAGCATTGTTATGCTTTTTTTTTTATTAAATTGCGTTTTTTGCCTTAAGTTCATTAATTATCAATATCCGTAAGGCGAACAAACAAAGCAGAAATAAGAGAAAGATGTTTAACATATTTTCCCTTACAGAAGTTAAATTTCACTCGACTATCAGTGAACGTAAGCGAATCGAATAAAGAGCAATAATAATAAATAAAACAATAATCGACACCAGCACAATATGAGAGGAAAGCTATCGCTTAATTAATATGAATCACAGCAGAATAAGGAGGCCATGTTCGCTTTAGGACGAATCTTGAATGCCTATCATCAGATGAGATAATTACATCTGCATGTATATGAAAAACGATTATTACGATATAGTTATTAATGGAATGAATGAGAATTTTTCCTATACGGAATTTTTATGAAACAATTGCATATAAGAATAAAGAATAACCTTCACGCTTGCGTAAGGAAAAGTACTTGTCAGTGCGAAAAGCATTTGTGAGAAATATCTAAATATTCTTAAGCTAATGACTAAAACATTTAAAAAGTTTGTCGCTTTTAAGTTTATAGTAAAAAAAAAATTATTTTATTTTATGCGAAATTTCACTTTTCTTTACCCAATTCGCGCGACTTGAAGAATTCGAGCAATGAATCCCCCATATACCTGATGGGAATTGCATTACAAACACATTAATAAAATTATTATACCTTTTACTTGCAACATATGGCACTTTTAAGTCAGACATTGATAATTCTTAATTAAAATGATAATGGAATCATGTGGCTTTGTTGTTGTAAGATATTCAATATCGATCATTCATCTCTCCACATTCATTAAGCGTTTTATAAAAATATTTATATGATTCTCATAAATATTCATATGAATGTTTAACGTTGCACCATGCGAAATAGAAAGCCATAAACTAAGGCAATTGTAGGACACAAAGGCTTTCGCATACAAAGGCATTTACAGGTTATATAATATACCCTGTATCGGAAAAATATTTTCGGAAAACGTTTATAGACATCTGGTCATGTTTGTTTTTGAAGTTAATCCACAGAGATGAATAAAAAAAGCTTCCATTCAATTATTTATCACCGCTTTATTTGCATGTATTTATATAGACATATACATATATATAAATGCTCCACATCACATAATTTGATCATTTTAGCTTATGGATTAAAATGGAAAACTAAACTAATTTTATAAATATTACATATATTTTTCATATGTTTTTATTATTTCTATATTAATTACAATATTGTAGTGATTAAAATCACACACATGTCAATTAATATGTTTAAAAATACGATAGACTCCTTTATAACAAGTGCTCTCGTATAACGCGGAGGAAGAATTGTAATCGTTTTCGCATAGCACGCTTAAAAGGGCTTCCATAAAAAGAACGGAATGACGTACTGATGAATTTTTATACATATTTCTCTCTTATGGAAAAGAAAGCACATTTATTAATCTAGGTTTTGAAAATTGTTACCATGTCATGTCTTGAGGCGGACCACGAAAGAAAGCTATTGATATGACAAGTCTTTGCGCTATGAATGGCTCATGTATTTATATCCTAGTCATACAACGTAGTCTTATATAGCAAGAAATGACTCTATCGTATTATAGGGCGGTCGACTGTAATTAGAAAAATGTAAAAACATTAAAAATATGAAAAAAATTCTAGACAATTGATTGTTGACAAACATACAGACAAGGCGCTAAAATGATATTCATTTAGTTTATTTTATACTCTACACCACTTGTGGGTATACTAAGGATATATTAAGTTTGTGTGGATGTAGGCAACATCTAAAAGGACTTGAAAACCTATTCCTTTATTACACCGATCGATTGAGAATCGCTATATTCTATATCGATCTAAGCACATACTTTTGTCTGTCCTTCTGATATCTGTTCATGTTATCTTGTGTTCTGCTTACGGATCGCAATTTTTGGGATATTTTGATAAATTCATTGACACGTTTTCACTCAAAGACGAACGCCATAGAAAATAATTCGGATCGGATGACTTTTTGGACCACTTGACGTATAACACCTTATTTTGGAAATCCATATAAAGAATAACTTTGTTAAGTGAAATGGTGTATGCTACTTACCGGTGGTCCTGTAATGTGTTTAGTTATTTTTAATAAGGAAGTTGTAACATCTTATTGATGTAGCTATGGCGTCCTAAATGGGTTTTTCGAACAAATTCCATTGTCAAGCAAATTTAAATGAAGTGATAGTCTTTATCTTTGATTTGCAATACGATTCAACCATTTGCAATACGCACCAACCCTTCCACTACATTGGACCTTCAGTTGAGTCTATCTGCTGCAAAGCTTTTCTCTTTCAAAATCTTTAATCGACCAAGGAATAGAGAGCTTCAATGCTATTCTCCTGCTTTTAAATTTACAGCAGCTGGTAATGGGTTTTAATAAACTGAACATGAAATTTAGAATATTATGTTCATCAATACTCAGGCCAACATGAGTTCGAAATTCTTCCAACTATCAGACTATACATTAACAAATTACATACATAAAAAAGGAGTTAAATTCGTCTTCCTTTGAATATTTAAATGCCTGCCATCAGCACGAGCACACTAATTGCTTACAAGCTAGTGTATGCATTCATTTGCTCAATATATGGGTTGTGTATCGTATATGCTTGGAAACATATTTGTATTCGATGTGAGTGGCAATACTTTACACTGTCGTTGTAATACAACATCACTTTTACGTTCGCTACTTTATCTATGTGTATTTCTCATTTATTGAATGTGTGAATGTGGCCCCAATTTTTTTTTTTTTTTCAAGAAAGTGTAAAGCGACGAATTTCAAGGTGCTATCTTTAAACTATACACAGCCGTATAAGTTGTCACACCCAAGCGTACATAACATTATTGCTTTGAGTTTTCAGTGGGTGGGAGTTCTATGCCAAAAAATCCTTACTTTTCCTCCTTATTTCGAAACATGGTACCACTAAATGCTTACGAGTCATGAACAGTAGGTAGACGAAATGTCATGATTCACAGAAGAACTTACATTCACCAAAAAAAAGGTTTCTTTTCGGAATAGTCTCAAAGGATCATTTATAGTTCTTTAAGCACGCAAATCATACAATCTCTAGAAGATGGCAAGAGAGAGAGAGAGAGAGAGAGAAAGAGTTCGCAGCGATGGACCTTAATTTGCATAAAATATTTTCAGTTTTACCAAATAATCCTTGTACGCTTTTTCACACACCTTTAAAGTAATTGTGAGTGTAACGAGGAATTTAAGGCTCAACTTTATTAAAGTCTTGTACTTGTAATTAAGGAAAAGAGGGAAAATTACATTTTTATAATAACGTAAATTATAAAACTTTTTTTAAAGTTTATTCTTTTTTATTGGACATATAGACATGTGTAAGTTGTTTCTGCTATTCACCTCGATCATAAATATATATACAGATGTCCCCGCCTTATTACGACCCTTGTAAAGCACTGTTTCTGTGCAACGCAATACAAAATTTGCTAACATTATAACACTGTTCCGATACATTACGATTTCCAGGTATCGAATGTGTTTTTTCATTTTATCGTTAGTAGAAGAAGTTTCAACCAAAACTTTGGGGAAAAGATAGAGTAGCCGCAATTTTTGATGAAAATTAATTTTGTGATCATCTCTCATTATTTTTTACATACACTTGGAAGTTGTGTTTTTCACCATAACGTTGAATTTCATATTTATACCCTACACCATTTGTGGGTATATTAACCATGAGGTATCTGGTATCTGATATCTGATATCTTAAGATGGACGCACGTTTTATTATACCGATCCATTCAGAATCATTTTCTGAATCTGAATCAGAATTTTCGAATCGATCTAAGCTTGTCTGTCCGTCTGATGTCCATTCAGGCATTTTGTATTCAAGCTGCAGGGTGCAATTTTTGATATATTTTGATGACATGTGACATGCTTTAACCTAATGACGAGCGCAATTGAAAATGTTTCGGATCGGCTCACTTTTTTAACCACTCCCCATATAACGGCTTATTTTCAAATATCGTTATATAGACGAAAATTTCAATCGCAAAATTTCTTGATAAAATTCGCTTAGTAATAGCATTTCGGCATTCTGAACTAGCGTGAAAGCTTTGGATCGGTTGCGGCAATTTTTTGAACCCCCTCTTGTGTAACCATATCTTCATGTTCATGGGGTAAGAAGATCTATTTTCAATATTTCATGATGAAAATTGGTTCTTAAAAGTAAATTGGCAAAGGAATTGATGTTATTTAATATGGACCACGTTGGTCTATTTTTTAGACAGCGTTGCATATAAGGATGCTCAGGAAATGTCAGCCCTTATAATGTTTCATTATGAAAATCTTCTCATGATAGCTGTTTGACATAAAGATGAAGTGGACCAGATTTGGACCGTATATGTCACATTCCTAGACGCAATTTCATGTAAGATTTCTTGTGAATAGCCAGCCTTTCAGAACAAAGGGGGTATATTATGATGAAAACCGGTTCATAATAGGGAGTGAGCTAAAATATTATTAAGATCTATTTTTTAGACTTCAACCTATATAGGTGTTGTCATGAAAAGCGAACTCTTATATGGGGGACAAACTCTAGTTTGTCTTTTTTATGACGGAAAGTGAGAAATAATAAAACTTTTAAGAAATAAATGAAGTTTGCTGAATTTGGATCACATTGTGTAACATTTCGGGCATCCTCCAGTAAGCGGGCTTTCAAAAAGAGTATGCCTCTGCAGAAAATAGCGTGTGATTTTTGGTGCATTATTACCGAAACGAGTGAATAATAATTATATTAGGCGAAGCAATGTAGGGTATCCAACGATGGGCTTTGCCCGACTGTAATGCTCTTACTTGGTTTATTTTTTAGGAAGTTAATAAACTTTTTATTTACATTCACGGGCGAAGCAATGTAGGGTATCTAACGACGATAGGCTTTGCCCGACTGTAAGGTTCTTACTTGGTTTTTTTTTTTTTTGTAAAGTTAATAAACTTTTTTATTTATATGCACATTTCATAATAAAATTACATCATAAAATTTGACACCTTAAAACTAGATCCCGTAACCATAAAAACATATCGAGAATTGCGTATTGACCGTTCGCTGTCACTCCGTACAACTAGAAAGATTCCATGTGACTTTTCCTTTTAATAAAACTGCAAATTATTGCATCGCATGGGTGAGTCAAATCAAAACAATTCCTATAAAAAGTGCTTTCATGCCTCGTACTTCTTTGACCCAATAAACATTAAACATTAAAAGTATAGTAATAATAATAATAATAAATAATTAAATGTTTCTACTCTCATATGCCAGTGACTGTGTTGTGAAAAAGAAACTTCTTCTACGCTTCTCGATGGAATCATAAACAGTTAATGAATTATAAATACTTTTTGATAAACTTGTGTTATTCAAATTTATTTTATTGTTATATAAATTTATGAATCGTAATAAATCGTATATATCATGAAATCTTTTCAACAATACTGATACCTGATACATTAATCTCTCAATTATTTGTATAAACCGGGTTTCACCTTAAAAATTGGTTTTTAACTTAAATGCCAGAATTGCTACTAATAATATCGATTTAAATCTATCTATGCATACATTAATAAAATAATTACAATATTTATTACGCTCGAAAAATCACACAAGCGTACACTCCCAACGCCGTCACCATAGTCTCTATTAAAACAATAATTACATGAAATTATTTCGTTCTACAAGTTAAAGGAAAACATATTCAAATGTGAAGTTAATGGGTAATATGCACATTTAAACACACACCCATCTAAATCCTACTTTAAGAGATTCCCAAATAGCTATGAATGTTGCATAACTATGTCATCCAGTCTAGTTTGTTCCAACTTGACGGCGAACAATAAAAAAAAAAAAATTGAAAAAAGTAAAGAAAAAAAAAAAAAACTTTTTAAATGACTTGTCGTGCGCTAATTAAGTAACCGCAAATTGCAATCTCCTGAACGTCAAAATATATTTCTGTCTAGCGAATAATTCTTTTCCTACATGCGAAGTGCTTCTTATGGCAGTTTGATTAAAGCAATTTTATGCATACTTGAGACGAACCAAACGCAACTTTGTCGCACTAGAGCGACGTCTATTTGAACGAGAGAGAGAGAGAGAAGTTGATGTTAACAAATGCCATTTGCGAAATGACTTAGTTTCAACTAACGCCAGTATCTTGCTCAGGTTGCTTGTGATTGCAGGCGAGATATTTTAAAGATCCAAGATTAGTTCTAAAGGAAATAACATTTTCTATCTTGCTTTGACTAAGCTATGCCTTGTCTTTATTAAATTTTGAATTTCTTACCATGAATTTTTTGCCTCGTAATAGTCTAGTTGTTCCATATATTAATCACTTTCTTACCTACACCAGGTTTCCTTTACATTTTAAAAGAAAAAATTCTAGACCAAGTTGAATACAACTTTTTTCTTTGCTCTAAAAAATATCTAAGATTTTTACCAACTCTTCCATACACACTATATGCCAAACATTTTCAGAAAATCCCCACCCCATTCAGAGCGGTAATATTGACATTCGGTAGAAATTAATGCACTTCGTTATCAAAATGCATAGGTATGACGTAAACGGAAGTATATTCAATAACAGATTGAGCATTACTGGTTTCAACTTCAATGAAACTAGTGGTGAACGAATCTCTTAAATATAAATGTTTTTAAAAATGTCATGAAATTTTATGATTTATAAAGTTTGACTTTTAACATTTTGCATTTGAAAGCATTGTAAATTTTTTATGTCAGTAAAAAATTTATGTTTGCGCTTTTTAACTATTTTTTCATTGTTTATACGCATACATACTAAGGCATATGAACATATGTGTGTATGTATGTATGTGTGTGTGTGTGTGTGTGTGTGTGTGTGTGTGTGTGTATATACATAAAATAAATATAACCAGAAAGACATATTATCAACACTAACCACGATTTTAGCATTGGTGACAATTGTTTTTTATTGTTGTTGACTGTGTATGTGTGTATTTGTATGAACGTGTGTGTGTGTGTGTGTGTGTGTGTGTGTGTGTGTGTGTGTGTGTGTCAATGTGACAACTTTCCATTGTTGTCTATAAATTTAATTTGTTTTCAAAACAAAGTGAAACTACATGAATGCGAATTATTATTTATTATAGCCTTAGTTAGCTGTAGCTGTTGAGTTTTATCATATAAATCGAACCTAATAAATAAGCACATTTTCCGAAAGCCGGGTTTTACTATTGTTTTATTAAGTTACGAAAAACAAACGCCATAACCAGGAAAACAATATATTATATTCAAACTCTTCATAGCCTTTATGCACCTCAGTTTGAAGTCACTAAGCTTAAGTTACTTTAAAAAAACTCACCAGATCAACTTTGTGAAACATACCGAACTCGCTTTTAAACAGTAAAAAAAAACATAGAGAAAAAGGAAAAGAGAAAAAAATCGCAATCCTTGATATAACTTTACACTCGTTTACCTTTATCGTTATCGTTCCATTTGTTGTAATGAAATTTCCCATCGCTTCGTTTAAAGCTTAATGCCATCTAAAGAGTGCAAAAATGTTTCGTTTTAAACTAAATCTTATACGCTTGCATATCTCTAATCATTTTTGCTTACTTTTATAGAGACAAACAAATAACGTATTAACTTTTACATTTGCATAAAGCTCTTCATATAGTTTCACTTTTTTCAAACATTTCAAAATATTTGTAAAAAAGGCATTGAACTTATAAATAAATAAACGATAGATATGAGCTCATAAATTTGAGAAAAAAATAAAAAAAACGAAAAAACAATAGAAAGAAATTATATTTGACTTGGAATGAATTTTTTAATGCCGATCACAGTTTGTGTCGCATAGAAAAAGTCTTCATTAACTACGGTTATTACGTGTTATATTTTCTGGATAGACGGACGATACAATTATATAAGAAGCAATAATTCATTAAAAACTGTATATACATCCAAGCCGATGTTAACTCCTCGGGTGGTTTTAGGTAAATTAAAAACAGGTAAAAACCTTGTAGTGGGCTACAGTCCACCATTAAATACCCTATACCATTCCAAATTTATTCATATAACAACTTTTCGAAATAAGTCGTTATATGGGAAGTTGAGGACAAAGGGATCCAATTCGATAGAGTTCATCCTTGGGCCAAAATAGGTGAGTGTACAAAGTTTCATCAAAATATCTTGAAAATTACAAGAATCCAATATGGACAGACGGACGGACAAGCTTAAACCGGTTCAGATGATTCTGAATCGTTCGATATAGTGAAAATTAGATCTATCTTAACTTCTTCTGGATGTTGCATACATCCCCACTCACTTAAAATATCCTTGTACCATAAGGGGTGTGGCCTAAACCTAGTAGGTATTAGCGATCTGAACATCTACATCAATCGTAGTTGGAGTATAATATACCGCACTTAGGATTGAATTCGTGTATGGTAACTTCATAGTCAGATCTCTTAACTACTTGGCTATGCGGTAACCCACGTGCAGATCCTCCAACGAGGAAAATTTGGCCCAAGCAAGTCTTCATGCAAAAATCTGCAAGCAGACAAGACTGAAACTAAGCAAAACAGTTTATTCTAAAATAATGTTATATTTAACAACAAATGTTAATCTCGAGTTACAAGGTAAACTAAGCGATAACTGAATATCTTGTATCGCAGCACTGTTTCCAAGTGGAAGAAATATTCTTGAAAATGCGGCTCGTGGGATTTCTTTAAGGAATTTACCTGGAATGGTAGTTTTCATACTCTCTTTTTTCTTTCTTCCAACTCACTTACAAGTCACACGTGGCCTCTTAAGCGAATGTCTTTTACAAACTGCAGTGAAAACTATAACCGTATAACTTTAACCGCATAAAAACTGTCCAGGCGTCTAGTAGTAGTATTAGTTCAAAAATGCTTTCGATAAGAGCCCGCTTAAAAGTCCAAGTAACACGTACGAAAAATCAAAAGTTCAGACTCAGATTTAATTTCCTTGGAACAGTAATGATATTTTTTTGCTCTTTTCAAATAGCGAGACTAGAAGCTAGGAGGTTGTTAGTCGGAGGCACTTAGTCACACAAAAAAAAAACTTTTTTCTGAAAAATATTATAAAATGAGAATAGGGGAGGGGCTCTGAGGCAATTCAAATTTCAACTTTAAGTACTCCCCCCATAGTTAGTGAAATATGTAGAGGGTTTTGAGACTACTAGGTTTTGTACGTTTGGCCCGTATTTGAATGAAAAAAATACAATTTTCGACCAAAAAAAAGTCATTTCCTTATTAATAAAAAAATTGAATTTTATAAAAAATCTTACGTATCCTACGTACTGTAGACAATTGGCCGTACAATGAAAGTGTTTGCCATTTCCAAAAATCGTGTTTCGAAAAGAACGTATTTAACATTTCAAGCGCCCTTATGTCGTTCTACAATTTTGTTGGAAATATCAAATTTTTTGACAATTTTAAATTTTGCCACCCCCACAAACTGCCTTCTCATGTTATTCTTGACTGGTTAAGTGGGCATTTAAACCCATAGGAAACATTGATTTCTTGAAAAAACCCCTCATGGAAACGATCTCACCCTTAAGGCCTTGAAAAGAAAATACCAGACTTAAAATTTACGAAAACTCTTTCAGGTTTAATTGACGGTTAACAGACTTTGCTGAAAAGATTTAGAATCTTTTTAACGCGAACAAGAATTCACACACATGCGATACAAACTCTTATGCCTATGTTGGGGTAATTGCACAATTAGAAACTTTTCTTATACATACACACACACACACACGCACATATATATATATATATATATATATATATATATACGTATGCATGTATTTTTAGAAGAAGTTTAATTGGATACAAATGTATTCGGTTTCTATGTAAGAAGATTACGCAGAAATGTTATTATTTTTCTTCAAAGAATTTCATACTCAAGCTTATTATGGTTTATATAAAATTCAAGGACTTGAATACAATTTTTATATGAAATAGAATTTTGTAGTAAAAGTTTCTATGTATATATGCATAGATAGATGCGCATACAAATGCATTAAATAGTTTAAAATGCATATATCTGCAGAAGTTATATCAAATTAAGTACGTACTTCTTCTTCTTTATAAGTTGTCGCCTAACAGAATTTTAAGAATTTCATTTTACCATTCCAGTAGAAGAGGGTAGTATTACGTCTCTTAAATGAATGTTCATATAGTATATAATTTGTTAAAGGCGAATTGCTTTACTGAATACCGAATAATTAAAGCTTGACTTTTACATAACCTAAATGCCTAAAGCATTAAAATAACTAAGTCATATAACATGTCATCATCATAATTATCATCGTCGTCATTTAGCATGAATTGTAAATAATACATAGATACTACAAAGCGTAAATAAAAACATATATTTACTATATATCAACCGGAGAGAAATTAAACTATGTTCGATAAATTCTGACGTTTGTAACATCCATTCACATATATTGTGCATACAAAATCTTAAAATACAAAAATTCAAACTTTATTCATTTATTTTTGCAAATTTTATTCCGTTGCTACTACGATCGGTTACATAAATGATCATAAGACAAAACAAGGCAATAATCGCGATAAAGTTCGTTTGTTGTAAAACAAAATCATTACGTCAGGAAAACGACAACGACAAATGCATTGTGACTTGTGACTTGTGATTTGAGACACTTCTGTCATGTTGCTCAGAATACGGTTCAAAATGGATCGTTAACAGCTACAAAAAAAAAAAAAACCAACCAAGGACTATCTTAGCCAAGCAAATCGCAAATAAATCTTCTTAACGAATTTGCCAAAAAATAATTTAATGAATCAACCGACACACCCACAAAACAATAATGAAAATGTGAAATTATCATGTACTGTCTCGTGATGGCGGATATAGCATAATGAACATAACTTTCTTAATGATTTTCTTATTTTATATAAATATATACGTTTAAGCATATAATTTATTTGAAAACACAATAGCGAAAACAAAACATAAATAAAACAGGTCACAAGTTTGCTTTCTTTTTATTAAAAACTGTAAAACAAACGGCAGACGACGTGTATAGAAAATGGAAAACAAAAAAATTTAAGTATTTTTTTGCTGACTCTAATGTTTTATCCATCCATCGTGTCAGGAGGGTCTTTTTCTTTATACGCTTTCGCTTTCTTTAGTTTATCTTATTTTTTAACCTCAATATCTCAACACCACATTAGTCTTGTTTACATTCGTACTTTGATGTTTTGCTGTCTATCTATAAGAGATAATTGACTCTCACAACGATTTCATCTTTTTAAAGCTCATCTATCTTGCTTAGTAAGTTATTCTGTGCTTAATTAATCATGACGTCGTTTGCATATATATAAATATATATATATATATATATATATATATATATATATATATATATATATGTAGATATAGATATAGTTGTCTAAAAAATCAACGCAAGATATAAACGTAACCAAATATTCAATGGATGTAATGACATTAAGAAATTTACCATAGCAACTTAATCATTAGTAAACAAATAGTTTAAGTCCATCCACGTAACATGATGATGCCAGAATTGTTTTGATAAGACATTTGATAAGCCACGTACACATACCCACACGCACACATACACACACACACACGCATACACAATCTGTTTGTAATAATATAAAATGAAAATAGCGAATGTTACCCATATTTCTTGTTATCTAATATTTCGCGTTATGCGAATTCCTCGACGGTAAACTAAAACGTGGGAAGATTAAGCAAAGCAATTCCGCAACACTTTCTTAAATTTCTTTAATTACGCCAACGTTTTTTCGCCTGTACTTTATTACTTAAGTAAAATTCTTCATAATTCACAAATTGAATTTCCATTAACGTGGCCCCTCCTCAATTGCATCGTGCAATAAGAACTTTAATAAGCAATTTACGAATAAATTTTCTTATGGGGTTTTACATAACTGCATGCGGCGTAACGTATTTCTGTCGAATTAATTTTCATTACTTGCAACTGCAATAAGCAATTTATAATAAATTTCTTTGTTTTTCTCTTTTCCTTTTCATGCTAGCAATACTTCTGCTTCTTCTTCTTTTTTTTCAATTTTCTATATAAACATGTGTCCTTAAAAACATTATCGCAATTGCGTTGAACACTACAGCATTTTTGCCCTTGTTCTTCATTTACCAACTCAGCAGTATCTTTGCTTGCATTTAGCAAGTTGTTGTTATTCATTACGTTGGATTCTTCAAATTTATCTTAGCTGCATTTTTGCTAACATTTCTTTTCGAATTATCACTGACAGTGGCAGTTCTTCCATTCCCGAGCCATTTCGCTTACGCTTACACCTTTTGCACTGTTGCCTATGTTTTTTATACCACATATCCCTATGTAATATAGATTGTATTAGATTGGTCCAGAAGTACATACCAACCAAAAAAAGTTAAGACAGACGAACTTCCTTTTATTGCAACGACCGTTTCAGAATCCCTCTCAAATCAATCTAAGCTTGTCTGTCCGTCTGTCTACTTGATGTCGGTCCACGTATTATTATCATGTATTCAACCTAAATCGCAATGTTTGAGACATTAGGATGAAATTCGGTTCCTTACGGACCCCTAGTGAAGTTGGTTCGAATCGGGCCACTCGCCATAAAACGTTTCCTTTTGAAGAATAGCTATATGAAAAAATATTAATATCAATGAGAGTTTTGCAAGAAAAATCACTTAGTAAAAGTATTTTCGGAATTATAAACTGATCTAATAAATTTGGGTCGAATGGGAAACCCTTTTCGAAACCCCTATGATATCATTTCTACGAAAACTGAAGTTTTATATGGTAAAAAAGCCTGATTATCTATATTTCTTGATGAAAATGGGTTCACAATGAGGAATAACGTAGTAAAAATTATTGTTACTGAAATCGAAAGACGAATTTCCATTTGTTAGGTCCCACGGCAAATAAAGATTTTCATGATAAATAAACCTTTTTATGGCAAAATTTTTTCAAACTTTTGATAAAATATATAATGAAAATTGTTTCCGAAGAAGAATAAATTAAAAAATTCAACTGTATCACATTTGGATCAAGTAAGTCCATTTTTTGGATTTCATCGCATCACAAAGGCTTTCATGAACTATTACACTCTTATAGACGAAAAAGATCTAATTTTTACATTTTACGATGAAAATTGGCCTAAAGTAAATTAACCATAGAGAATTAGGATCGCATAGGTCTATTTTTTAAAACGCCTTATATATGTAGGGGCATGCTTGAAAAGCAACAGCTTTTATGGCGACAAAGGCTAATGTTTAGCTTTTTATGAGGGCAGCAACTGAGAAACAATAAAATCTTTGACAAGTAAATGAAGTCTTCTAAATTCGGATCAACTTGATTGACGTGTTGAGCTTTCTCCAATAAGAGGGCTTTCATGAAAATTGTGCTTTTGAAAATGTTCAAAGCCTCAATATAGAAGACATGGAATAAAAGATCGGTCAATGTGGAAGTGTAGCGTACCCATCAAATGCTTGTCGTAGCCAGCAATAGCTTCGATTTGATCGACATCATCAGATCAAAATCATTGCTAGTCCATTTAGGAAACTGCCTCCTCAAGAAGGGTTTCTATCTTTCGCGAAGATTATGGAACACTTTCGCAAGCTGTCGGCACAAAATGCATTCTTAGCTTGTCAGAAGAAGAAAATGGAATATGGGGAAAGTGTGTGCTTTTTCCCTCATGTTCTTAATAAAATTAAATTTCATACATATTATGAATTTTAATAGCATTGGCAAAAACTGCAGCTTTATGGCAACTTGATGCACACTTCGCAAAGCACTTAATATGGATTTGCGTAGAAAAACATCAAATCCGAATAACAATCAGTGTGTACTTCTGCATTTCGTAGAGGAAAACTATCGATTTGAGAAAATTTTATTAGTTTTATTCTCGCTCTATCTCTGTCTCTCTCTCTCTCTCTCTCTCTCTCTCTCTCTCTCTCTCTCTCTCCCCTGTTACCAAACTGTATTCGCTTTGTATGGTAGAAAAGTCGTAACAGGCGTAACAGCCTGATAAAATTTATTTAATTTCATCCCATTTCCAATTCTTTGAATTCTTTTTCTTTCTTTACTTAAGCAGTTCGGATTTATGCTAACAGCACTAACGCATCCGACGTACAAATTGAAGAAAACTATTGGTTTCTTTAAAATTTCACACGTGCCAGATTCAATGACAAAACGACCTTCAATCTATTGTATGCCCGCATTGCATCTTTAAAAATGCTTGTATTTGTTTTTAGGATAAACTTTTTATTTCAATATAAGTTTTGATTGATTTTTCTTTCCTTTTTTTCTTTTTGCTTTTTCCTTTTTTTTTCTTTCTTTCTTATTTTTAGTTTCAATTTACTATTTAACCTATAATTTCAAATAGAATGAAGAAGAAAAAAAAATAACTACCAACCATTATTTTGCTGATCTTAGCGAAATTTTGAGCCAAAAGAAGAATTTTACAGAGAAAAAATCAAATCTTGGCAACGAAATTTCAATGCTTTTGCAGTTTATCTTATGTATACAAAAACGTCATCTAAACCGACAGCTGACAGAGGGAATTATCTTTGAATTTAAATATTTAATAATAACAATAATAATAATTTAAATCATGACTAACCAACAACTACGGAACTAAAAGCATATTAATTAGATGAACACAAAACATGCATAAGCGACATTTAAAATTCATCTCGAAAGTTTTTTATCCTCCTAAGACAAGTCATGAACACATACATACTCACATTTTAAAACACAACTGAAGCTATTCCTTCAATTTGAGTTAGTTTTTTGTGGTTTGGAAAATGCTATGCGAGTTGCACATCTCCCCAAACGGATGTTAATCTTAAGCCCACATCAGTGCGATCAGTGCGACAAGGAAGCAATTTAACAATGAGAACGATAACAAAACCAATAACAAAAAGACCTTCAAACGAACATATATCAAATATCTATTACTTATTGATTGCACTGATTGCCCACAAAGTACGGAAATACCCTTTTGAATTCTCTTCGGTGTTCTGGAATGTAATTAATATTTCAGTTAATAAGGGTACCATGGTGGTGCTAAATTGATTTCCTCCCGCAGTTCAAATAATAACGTTTGGTTAAAGATGGAGTCATATGGAAAGCATTTAAAGAATTCATCTTGGCTTCAGATTTGCCTGGAAAAGTGTTATAACAGCTTTTCTCCTTTGAAACGAACGATTTGTTAGCAGTGTGCGAGCAAGTCGTTTGGTGTAATCCCAAATGCCCATGTGTATCCGCAAGAGTTGGTGACGCCGGAGAACATCGAAAAAATCCTAAAAATTATTCTTAATAATCGGCGAGGGTAAGTGCAAGACATAGTTGACATCATGAGTATATCAAAAGAGCGCGCAATTCCTATTTTCACGACAAAGCTGTTATTAATTTCACTCACAATGCGAGGAAAGTGTTACTGATTGGGGAGGTGAGAAGTTTGTATGAACCAAATTTGAATTATCGCCACACCCGTCCTATTCTCTAGATGTGGCACTCAACAACTATTATTTCTTCACCAATGTTAAGAGCTGGCCCTAAAGGATGTAAGTCAAATGATAATCCCTTACGTGCTTTGGGGGTTTTAATAACTGAGAACTAATCTCTTTTTTTTGGGCAAGGCCGGTCGCTAAATGCTCCACGTCGATGTGATTCGAAACTTGATCCATTTAACTTGTATTTCGAAGCACTATTAGGAACCAATCTTCTTCATGAAATATTAAAAATTACACTTTTTGCCATTTGCTTACTTCCCATAGGAGCGGGTTCAAACGATTAGTCCATTTGATCCAAATTTTCAACATCCAGTCAATATTACTGAGCGATATTTAACGAAAACTTTCGAAAATTTTCCATTTTTTTCGTAAAACGAGGCGTTATATAACGAGTGGCCGTAAAAATAGGACGATCCAATCCATTTTTAACAGCGTTTGTTCTTGAGCCAAAATACTTCAATAAAGCAAATTGCTTGACTACAAAGACACGTGGACAGACATCATACAGGCAGACGGAAAGATTGACAGAGAAGCTTAATTCGATTCAGTAAATGATTCTCTATCGTTCAATATGGGTTCAATGTGGGTCTATCTTAAATTCTTCGCGGCTTCAGATACATTCGCACAAACTTCCTATACCCTCTACCAAGAGTGATGTAAGCATTGCAGTGTTAGACAAGCGCTGGATTAATCATCTTGCTCTTCAACTAGACTGTGGTGAAAAACAACTATTCCACTAAGTGAGAAGAATCCCTAACCGAAAAAAAGTAACAATACAACAGCATAGCAGCGTTTCATGAAAGAAAGAAAGTTAAATTCAAAGCAAAGGATCCCCTTGGGACCTTCTTTGCAATAACCATTTTCGAAGGACCCAAGAGGTATTCATACAAAGGATTAATTCAATGCTTCTTAAAAATCGTTATTTAGTTCTTTTAGACTTTTTGTGACGTGCATGTGTAGAGGGATTCCCCTAATTTTGGCTTAAAGTTTGATAAGATTTTAATAAATATTTTCGCTAAATTTTAAATTAATCTCTTCTATGCGTCTTGACTAAATAACAGTTGTTTGCTTATTGGTAGTCGTGATTTTAGACAAACAAAATCCCTTTTCAACTTTGGACCTTAAACATCAGCTATAAGGAAAAACGGGGCTAGATTTAAAAACATACCCCACAGAAATACAATTGAGGAGACTAGAGCGATTATACGGAGTTCGTGAGACTTGTGATGTCCATCGCTAGATGCCCCAAAGTAAAGTCAAAATCTAGTATATCTACTATCCCTATGATCGATGCCTAATCGATGCATGATGCTTGAAACAGAAACACGAAACTGGGTTTTTTCATTTTTATGTTTAGTTTTCGAAATCATTCTCACGACTGAAAGTGATTCACTCACTAGCTTCGAAACTAAAATGAAAAGTTGCATAAAAAACCAAGTTCTTAATTAACTTGGATTTTATATTTGAATTAGGTCGCCAGTTATGAAATCATTGCTCCAGTTGCAAATGCTGCCGCTGCTGATAAAAAAAAAGTTGTGTCTAAAGGCGAGGCTAAGTGTTTATTGAATTTCCAGTCATTACATTTACTTTACTCCCCTACATCGCCATTATGGGATTAAAAATTATGATGAAAATTTCTTTATTTGAATGGTGAAGAAATTTTCTTTAATAGTCGCGGTTGATTTTCTTCGCATGCAAGCAAATAAGAAAATTACTATTGAAATTTTTCCAAGATTTTGCCAATATATGTAAGTGAACTTTCAACTGTAATTTTGATTGAAAAAAAAAAAAAACTTCATAAACTTTTATTGTATTTTATTTTTATTTGATTAAAAAAAATTTCTGGAAATTTTTTCGAGTTCAGTGGGTTAATTTATAAACTAGAAAAATAGTGGCACCTACTGTGTGTGAGACGACTCTAAACTGGTGTTATTATAGCATTGCATATAGGAAAAAGAGTAAAAAAAAAAAAAAAAAAAACAATAAACGTTCATGTTATGTCTGTTTGTAAGTGAATCGAGGCTTTTGAAAATCATTTATATATACATATATATATATTTATATGTATGTATGTATATAGAGGAGAAAAGAAAAATGTTTTTTACACTTTCCTTTGCATTTATATATAAAATAACGGCACATTGCAAAAAAGGAAATGCAAAAGCGAAATAACGAAATCAAAACAAAACAAAGAGAAGAGTGGAATATGGACGCGTTTTTCCCAAAGAGTAAATGTGTACAATAACAACAACGTACTGTACCGTTGTATAGTCAATGAACATATGTATATAGATGTATGTAGTATCGTGTTTTATTTATATCATATCCATTCTTGTTTTTGTTCTCTGCGTTTTGTTTCATTTTTTTTTTTTTTGTTTTTTTTTTCTAACTTATCAGACATTGCGTCAATATATCATTTAGAGCAGACTATATATATATATATATATATACATATATATATATTAGTATTTGCTGTTGTTATTTTATGCTGAAAACCAATGCAGATATTTATTTATTTTTTTTTTTTTTTTAGACACTTCGTATAAATAGTCCCCGTATGTGTGTCTGTACTCAAAGGTATTTGTTTATCCATTTGTCTATCGTCGCTGTCTGGCGGTATGGTTTCATTAACTTCCACTTGACTTGTGAACACGGACAGGCCAGACATAGACAGAAAAAAAAAAAAAAACAACAACAACAACAACAAAAAATTCAGACGCAGAGACCCAGAGAGTCACTAGTGTAAAGCGAAATATAGCGACAGTAACGACAAAAGTCTTATTAACGACAAACCAACCAGCAAAATATAACTTCAGACACAGACAAGTGGGGGCATATTATTGTTGCGTCTTCTTATTTATGCTATTGTTGCCGTTCTCGTTCTGCTGCCGCTGCTGCTTTCCTTTTGGTTTATTTAAATATTGTAAATGTTGAGTTACAATTTTTTTTTTCTTTCCTCCCATTTTGTTTCTTTCTGTTTAATGTTCAAAGATAAGAGTTATTAGAGAGAATGCAGACAACGCACGTAAATATATATAAACATAGACGCATACATTTATATACACGACAGCAGAAATAATAAACTAAAGATACAATTTTTAACCAGCAGCAATGCGTTACAGAAAGAAAAAAAAAGATTATCGCAAATAAACGCATGGATGTGAATGAAAATAAAAATGAGGAAAGAAAAAAATCGCAAGAACAACCAGAGGAAAAGCAGGAAAAAAGCAAAACAGAAATTGCAGTCGAGTTAAGACGAATTTTTTAATGCTTATACTTATAAACTTTGAAAATCATTTGCTAACAAACCAACCACACGACCTTTGCTTCCAATGCATTCCAATGCATTCAAATTTACGATATATAAGGAAATTTTTGACTCCCCCACAACACATATCGTATGGCAAATTATTTATTTAAAAACGGTATGTGCCGTAGATTTATTAATATTATATACCGTAAAAATATTTATGTTATGTAAAGTTTTTTTTATATAATAATAACATACGTATATGTATGTATATATATATATATATATATATATATATATATATATATATATATATATATATATATANTATATATATATATATATATATATATATATATATATATATATATATGTATTTATATATGTTTAGATTATGTAATAATGGCATAATATACCTTTCTCCCTCTCTCTCTCTATGTTTACATATTTGTCCCTCTATACATATATATTATATACATGCATATATATAAACAAAAATAAATAAATAATTTATTTATATATACGCACGTATATATGTATGTATATATATAAAAATATATATAAATATATATGTACATATATATGCATACACATATATATATATCACATATCGTGCGTGAATTTGCTAATTACTTAAGCCATGCATTGCGTACCGATAGATACACCGATTTTATCCTATATGTAGTACATTTCAGATGTATGCGGAGCATAAATTTTCCAAATATTCAGTGTATATTTTCAATGTACATGCTCATACATTTGAGGTACTTGTCCGTTTTCGATCTATATCTTATATTAATTTACGACATAATATGTATTTTGAGTATATCGTACATAACTCTCAATACATACCTATATGTATATATTTCCAAAAGATATTATGCATGAAGTGCCTGTATATATATATGTAGATCTTTGTCCTAGCATATATCCTAAAGACCAACTAAATATATTTTACTTATATCTTGCAATTCACATATCGTACATTAATTTTCGATAATCTCATATATAAAACTCGCATATATATCACACCGAACATTTTTTGTTAAAGAATCGCGATATCTCTTATCTACAAATTTGCGGTTTTGAAAATACTCGAATTTCGAAAATATACCGTAGATAAGTTTTTAAATTTCGCAAGGATATCTCGTATATAAATTTGTATTGTATGTCCTTAATAAGCTACCTGTGACATTAGCTTGCAAGCTTCCAAGGTATTCGTTGCATAAATTTTGATAAAAAAACGTGTAAAAAAGTTTTTAATACATATCGTACATATGTTTTTGTAATATCGTAGATAAAAAAATTCAATACACTCTACAAAAATTTGTGACATCGTACGTTCTATACAAGCTTCCGATATGTATTAAAGAAACATTTCCATAAATCTCATCCAAATTTTTGTGATATCGTATATATATTCCATATAAATTTCTGATTCATATTATTATATAAAAATTTACTTTATATTTACTTTTTAAAAAAATAAAAAAAATTATAGTATAAATAGTTCGCAATATATCTCATATATATGTATTTACGAGATTTGGTCCTATTAGATTTTTACAAAATGAATTTCAAATCAAAAATAAGCGGGCAAGACTGTGGGACGCTTTAAGATCGTAATGCGGTTTTCAATAAATAGACAAACATATAGACGAACATTGCGCTCTTCACTTTAATTAAACATATATATTGTTTATAAGACTTGCGAGGTGAAGCTTTCTACGTTAGGAAGCGTTTGACAAACTTAGTGCATCCCCTGCGGTGGTGACTATAGCAAGAAGCAGGTCTATATTTTATTTCTAAGGTGTACCTACACATATAGCTTACCTGTACATCGGCACACACATTTAAATTCATACACACACACACACATATTTATATACATACGTATATATATATAATGTACACATATATATATACATAGAATATTTCGACGTATACGCAATTTCTAATACGCCTTAAGTATTATGTTACTCATACCGCACACTGTGAGGGCTTCACATAAAACAAAGATACTGTGTATGCATCTAACTGACTGACTGACTCACTGACTGACTACATATTAGTATTCATTAAATCGCACTTGTATTCCTCAATTGTCAACACCTCTTTTCTATGGGTTTCTGTTTCTACTTATGTTTGTCTCTCAGTGCGATTATCTGTTATGTTAAGCACTCTCTCTCCATAACACTTAGACTAACTCAGGAAAAAGCAGTTCAACTATAATTATTATATAGCTTGAACAAATGCGTAGTTTTATAAACTTTCTTCGTCGAATGATAAATGTGTACGTTTTTGTGATACTTACTCGAAACCGAAGAAGAATAATAAAAAGAGAAATACTCTTGCTAAAGAAGTGGTTACGATATTGCTTTTGTAATTGTTTATTGCGTGCCTATGTGGGTGCATTACATGCGTTACGTTACATTTGGTTTGGTTTGGTTTGTTCAGTTGAAATTGCAACACATCTTGAGACTTCGGTGATACAAGTTGTTCGCTGTGCTTGATGTCATGTCTATACATGACTTAATTTGTTTATTTCACACCCTTTTTACACCTTTTGAATGAAGTTTTCTTTCGTTTTATTTTTATTTTTTTTTTTTTTTTTTTTTTTTNCCCTTTTTACACCTTTTGAATGAAGTTTTCTTTCGTTTTTTTTTTTTTTTTTTTTTTTTTTTTTTTTTTTTGTTTTCAACTCCTTAATAATCCCACAGGCAACATCTTCAGACGAATAATGTCTACGGTAAGTCTAGTGTACATGTATACGCAAAAAACATTTTTCTGGCAGAATTTGTTTTTTTCTTTTTTTTTTTTTTTCAATCCTTTAACGACCACTAGCAACCATTGTAAATTTTCTTTTCAAACCACGTATACACATAAATAAGAACAAATTTTCCCCTGTTCCGACATTGCGCTCTCCTGCATGGCATGTTAATGTTTGCATTTTGCATTCATGCATACCCGCTAACTGTCTGCCTGATAGCTAGTAGTGATGATTGCGATGGGTTGGGTAGGGGGTGGTAGTTTTCGATGCCTTGGTGTTCATCAACGTCCTTAATCATTTAGTGTGAATGTGCACTACATAACTGCTCTCCATATGACGGTTCATGTTATATTAAAAAAGAAAAAAAAAAATTTTTTTTTTTTTTATACGGTAGGTGTTTAATTTGTTATTTGCACTTTCATGCTCTTTACTTCCACTTGATTTGATTTTCAGTTAAGTCTACATGAAATCAGTCTCTTGTGTAAATCCATGCCCACACAAGTAACTCGAACTGCTATTTCATTACCATGAAAATTATATACGATACCCGAAGCCATCATGGGTAAATGGTTGATTAAACGTCTATGCTTGTTATTAATAGAGAATTGGAAAACGCTCAAACAAACTTATGTTACAGTTTCTCTGTAAATCTTTATGTGTAAGCCTTTTCGATCAACGAGTCTCATTATCATCACAATAGACGGCAAACGTCAAAATCTAGCGAATAAATCAATTAAATTAAGTAAAAGAGGCTACGATAAGGACTATTAGGTAACTAATAAGGAAGGCTTCACCTCTTTGACAGAATTAGGTTTTGTTTTTTAATCATTTTAATCTTCTTTTTTTTTTGCTCGTTAAACTGAGCCCAGGAATTTTCTAGTTTCTTTTTTTGCATTCTTCAAATGTCACGGTTTGTCGCGCGTTCGAACTTTTCATTCAACGAGAAATGCTTACCAGATAAACTTCCTTTGAAATTATTCCAAATAGACGGGGAATCGTATTTGATCAATGCGGTGATAACGAAAGCAAATTACTTTCAATTTTTCCTGTTCACATGATTGTCTTCTTTGGGGAATCATCACCAATCAGAGGCCATTCTTTCAAACCTTCACGTGACACCAGCATTGCATTGTCAAGCCATACTTTAGTTATAGCTACCCAGTGACGATAAAAATTTTGGTGAATTGACTTTAAAATTCCTAAGTTCTTCTTACCAAAGTCTCACGATTGCTCGAACTTTTCGCGTCAATCATCTTACATAAAGCTTCTTTGCATTGAAAGATTTTTCCTGAAGTGGGAGATTGTCCATAGCTTTTCTTTCATTTGTTCTGGTATTACCTTTCAAAACATAGTGTTTAAGCAAAACACGAAAGGCTCCACTCCCGCTGGTGCTCTTCCGTCAATCCCTTTAAGTTTCAGATTTGCAACTATAGCCCGCCCGGAGCCCAAAAGATTTGGTTTCCCAACAAGCGACCAAGAGAGCCATAGTAATCATTACGTCCAGTCGCAGTTGATATCGTTTACGGTCGAAACTAAAACGGTATCTGATCGCCTCTGAACATCTAACTTTCGTATCGTTTGTGCTTAAAATTAGAACGGTCTCTGATCGCCTTTGAACCTCTAAATTTCGCTTTTGGCATATGCTTTTACTTAAGTGAATCTTACAACGGTCCAAGAATTTCACTTCTTGTATCTTAATACTAATGCCACCCTATTACAGAATGATTTGAGATAGATTCACCTTTCACTATGCCGATTAATTTAAAATATGAATCCAACAAATCTTGTCGGTCCTTCCTCCTCCTACCCGCCTGTGCGTCTGTCCGCTTTTTTTTTTTTTGTCGGCAATTTTTAGAACATTTTGTTGAAATTTTATACACCGATTTGCCTAAGTACGAAAGTTATTGAAAATCGTTCGTAATGGACCACGCCTTATTTTCAAAAGCCCTTATACCCATAACTATAGGGTGGTATAGAATATTGATTAGTTTTACTTGGTACTATTTAGTTATTGTTATTAACGTTTCTTTTACTTTTTATAATTTTCTTCTTTAATTATTTTTTATTTTTAAATTTATAGTTTTTAATAAATCATAAAAATTTCTCTTAGTTTTTTCGATAAAAGATGCGAGCACGTATGTGTGGTATTGAATGTTAGGAAATTTGGCATACGATCGTCTGAAGATATGCTCTATCGAACATTAGGAAAAGCTCCACCTGGTGTTAGAATCCTTAATTATTAATCGCCATCAGATAGACAAATATTCTGCTTTTGATAGTTGGAATAGAATATTATTATAAAAGCAAAATTGTAATTCCCTTTACTTTTTATAGTTTTCTTAGCAAGAAAGCACTGAATGGGAAAGAATAAAGAAACACAATAAGCAGCAAAGTACTTTCCATTTATATGCTAAAGAAGTATTAAAATGCATCTCAAAGAAATATTAAAAAAAGATTACCGAACGTAGTCCGTTAGGAAGTATTGTAGTCTTCGTTTTCTTTTTTTTTTGTTCCGTTCTCTCCTTTGAACTTCTGCTTTTATGATTCTTTTCACCGATTAAAGTACATAAAGTAAACGTAGAAATAAGCAAAGTAATTTATGAAATAAAAGCGATGAAAAAGGAAACCAAAAATTAACGAAAAATACTTCCTCTTAATGCCGTTAATTATGAATTTTTCTATCTATAAAATTTGTTGTAAGTTTGAAATCATCTTGAAAATTTTACTAGCGCTGTGGCAAGAGCACTTGTACAATGTCACAGCAAATGTGTTGACCATTTTCCAAACTATTTTGGTTTGCGAAGTGTAAGCAATGTAACTTTTACAAGCATTGATTACGTCAACGTCGATAAAAGACAAGCAAAGCCGACTTTTTCACATTTAGACAGCTGCCCAAACGATGAGAGAGAGCGAAAACCTTTTTGCATGTTATTGCTGTTTGGAAATGTATCTGACGCGTAAAAGATGATGATGATGTCGGCTAAAAGTAACGTAAACTTTTTTTAGTTTTTCTATATTTAACCAGCCATTATGCTTGTTGGCAACACTGATACTTAGGAAGGGGGGGGGGGGGGGGGAGTAAAGGAAATAGTGGAAGCAGTTGCATATGGTCTTCGTATGGAAAGAAGTAACACAGATGAGCTGTTCTAAAAGTGGGCAACGCGACTAAAGAATGAAGAGTCGATCAACTACATACAACCTGCTATGAGATAACGTAATTCCGAATGAAACCGTCACTGGGCAACGTTCCTAAATCCAAATCGCTGCAATCCAAGCGACCATTGAAAGCAAAAGAGCCACTATGTGTCAATAGACAAAATAAAGTAACTTTTCGACATGACAATGTTCAGATTGATATTAAGAAGGCTTAGAAACCATGACCCCAGCTGCATCCCTCTCACCATTCAACTCATCTATTCGCTGTCACGTTCACTAGACCTTAGTTTTTTCTGATTACAACTTGTGTTAACCAATAATTCATAGATATACATAAAAGATTTTCGCTGAGAGGGTTCACTGCTCTTCCCTCTATGCCAGCAAACATCAATTTTTGGGCTTCATATTTAGTTTGCGTCCTATGTAAATAATGGTAAATAGAGAGAAGAGATTTTTTGCTTTGTAGCGGTTACCTAACTAAAGTTGCAAAAGATCGGCCCGGAACCCTAGTACACTGTTTCATTAGAGAGAATCTGGCAAGTCAAGGTTGTTATAAACCGATTTTATCTATCGCTATTTTCCATCGCTTATGTTAGCGTTCAGATCTTGTGCAGCACACCTCAACGGACAACATTTGAACTAAGCATAATTTTTTTAAGGAGAAATTTTGTGTTGAACGTTGCAAATAGGCACTTGTACGAACACTAAACAAGCTAAGTGTGTTGGTGTCCTAATTCCTAGAGCAGAAAGAAAAAACAAAAAGGGAAGAAAGCCAAACCATTTTCGACGAATACGACGTCACACGGTTTAATTGATTGAATAATTAGCAACTTCAATAAAACTTGGACCTGCTACGAGCAACCGTAGGCTCGAATTTCGAGCTCCTGTATTCTGTTCGAGTATCCTGGAATAAAAGTGAGAGCACGCATAATCACGTCTTAAAAACAAATATAGCTAAAGTAATTTTAAACATGATTTTATGTATTAGTTGTGCACAGAAACAAAAAAAATATATTAAGCCTTACCTCTGAACCTGCCTATACCAAGTCTTATCAAACCAATTTTCCCAAACCTCTGCCATGTAAGAATAAAAGACGAATGGTCAGACATTACTCGTGCTGTGTTATACGCAACTATAACTAATGATAACTAAAATATTTCTCTGTCTCTCTCTCTCTTTATGTGATAAGTGCAAAAATATTCCAAATGTTTCAATAGTGAAAACATTTTATCAATTACTCTGGCATTTTTGCTAAAAGTAATACCCCACTTCTTATCATTACAAGGAATGTGATCTTTGGTTCATTTGGTTGGAAATCAATTGAAGTCATTACTGCCATTTTATAGAAGTTGATAATAATTCAAGTCGATAACTCAACTCAGTTCGCTTCGATGCCGAGCTTTGTGGGAAATCTTATGCAAAGATTGGCATTTGCATGCATTTAAAATTCAATGAGTAAATGAATCTATATATTTCTCTCCCTCTCTCTCTCTGTCTTGCGACTACTTGGTACTGTACAAACACACACAGATCGCACAAGTCATAGTAAATGCACAGAATTTCATTTATTATACCATGTTTGACTGACTATTTGGTAATTATTATATTCTCTTGATAGATAAATTTAATAGAAGTTTGTTGTTAATAGCATTGGTTTTGCCCGTAAGTATTTGCTTGCATGTCATTCAAGCACAGAAATCAAGTGAATGATTACTCTGTTCATCAATTTTCATCGTGAATGAGGTCATTAAACATTTGTCATCTTTTTTTTTTTTTTTTTTTTTTTTATTTTATAACTTTTCATAATATATCATAACAAAATTTAGTATTTTTTTCTCTTTTTCAATTTCCTACTTGCCGGCTGTTAATGTCACCACAAGTACCTAACGTCAAGGGCCTGCCCCCACTTGAATCTTTAGCAAATAAGTATTTTGTCCACACACTTTATTGTACCGTAATAAATTTTCATTTGTAATAAATTTCATTTCCTCCCCAAAAAAAAAAAAAAAAAAAAAAAAAAAAAAAAAAAAAAAAAAAAAAAAAAAAAAAAAAAAAAAATAGTAAAAAACTGAAACTTTATCTTACTGTCAACAATAAATACTTATAATTGCCCAGAATTTATATCAACGCAAACAAACACATTTTTATGCATTTTGTTTTTTTTTTTTTTTTATAAACTAACGACGCCATAATAAAAATTTTATAAAATAAAGAGATTGCCATGTAATTAATTTTTATAAAATGTGTAACTGTAAAATGTTTTAAAACATTCAAAAAAAAGAAAAAAATAGCAACAAAAAATTAAGAGACCAGAAAAACAAAAACAATAAGTAACCAGAAAATGCAACAACAACAACAACAACAACAGATCTCAAACTTTCAAGCACCGCAATCCTACATAAGCATGCAAACGTCGAATCATGAAGGCTGCAATAGCTGCAAAATGTATGCAGTTACCATTCCCAATAGCAACAAGAGATCCCTTCAATCTCTAAGGGTGAAGGACAAAATTTAACAAAACAAACACTCATTACATGGAAAGGCATGAGTACGTCAACTTTTGGTTTAATTTATAATAGTTAGCAATGTGGAAGTCCGTCTGCAACAAGTCGATTGATATGATTTCCAAAATAATTCATATGGAAAATGGAGGAACAAATATTTAAATCCAACTTAAAGGATAGTCTCCCAAGCATTTTACTGGCTGGAAAGTCTTGAAAAAGCAAAAGAAAATTGAAAAAGTTTTCGCCGATATTTTTGAACTATGACAAATATCGTTCAATGTGCAACGATTATCATGATTGAGCTTATGATGACAAGGATTCGAATCTTCTGGATACTGTCACAAACGAGAATTTCTTCCCAGAAAGTTTTTCAGGTGTTTTTATACCCATCACTGTAAGATATGGGTACACACTTTTTGTTTTCTTGCATAATGTATGCCAGGCCCAAAAAGAGGCTTCCGAGAACCTACAAATTCTGAATTGATCAAGCCATGTCTGTCCGCGTATAGTCTGTATGGTGTGTGTTGTTGACACTCTCCTGGTAGCCAAAATTAAGATATCGACATCAAATTTGGTAGAAATATTGAAAGTCTTTACACGCAGGTCGGTATTAAAAATCGGCGAAATTGGGCAGAGCAGAATGCAAATGCATCAACTATTGACGGTAATATTCAGCCACACCGTCGATGTTATTGGTTCGCGTACTCCCTACCACAATTATTTAGACTTTGAACCGAACTAATTTATACTCGCAATACAAGAATTTTCTTATACACTTTCAAAGAAGAACTTATAGCAAATTCCCATTATAACAGAAACACTAAGTGTCTTCCAGCATTCCGGCTCGTTTGTGAAAACATGGTTTTTTCCCAGAGATCTTTACAAATTTTGTTTGCATCAGTCGAAGAACCCTGTTCTTGATCATTAGAGAAGAAATTAGAGTAAATTTCTGATTCCAAAAATTTGCCGCTAAGCACACTTTTTTTCCGAATTCCAAAAAAAATCTTTATATTTTTTCATTTTTCCCTTAAGGGAATACTTTTCGTGTAGATATTTCTGTTATAACATAGACTGAACGTCCCTAGCTAGTTTGAGAATTTACGCAAACGCAATTTTTTGACGGGATCTATAGGAAAACCTTAGCAGTTTCTTTACATTCACATAATTAAAGGGAAAAGACCTCAGAAGAGCATTGAATTGGTTCCATGTTTCCACAAAGATTCCAAGAACCTTGGTTTAATGTTTTTTTCAAAGGTTAACGTAGCTTTCTAATTTTAAGCCATGCAAACTTTTTCCAAAGGTTAACCTAACTTCCTAATCTTAACCTATGCATACGATCCTTTCTTCAAAAGTTAATGTATCTTTCTAATCTTAACTATGCACACGATGCGTTTTTCAAAGGGTAACCTAGCTTTCTAATCTTAACCTATGCATACGATGCTTTTTTCAAAAGTGA
>KK499933.1:409296-447130 GCA_000688715.1 Glossina pallidipes | reverse complement strand
GGGTAACCTAGCTTTGTAATCTTAATCTATACATACGATGCTTTTTTCAAAGGGTAACCTAGCTTTCTAATCTTAACCTATGCATACGAGGCTTTTTTCAAAGAATAACCTAGCTTTCTAATCTTAACCTATGCATACGATGCTTTTTTCAAAAGTTAATCTATCTTTCTAATCTTAACTATGCACACGATGCGTTTTTCAAAGGGTAACCTAGCTTTGTAATCTTAAGCTATACATACGATGCTTTTTTCAAAGGGTAACCTAGCTTTCTAATCTTAACCTATGCATACGAGGCTTTTTTCAAAGAATAACCTAGCTTTCTAATCTTAACCTATGCATACGATGCTTTTTTCAAAAGTTAATCTATCTTTCTAATCTTAACTATGCACACGATGCGTTTTTCAAAGGGTAACCTAGCTTTGTAATCTTAAGCTATACATACGATGCTTTTTTCAAAGGGTAACCTAGCTTTCTAATCTTAACCTATGCATACGAGGCTTTTTTCAAAGAATAACCTAGCTTTCTAATCTTAACCTATGCATACGATGCTTTTTTCAAAAGTTAATCTATCTTTCTAATCTTAACTATGCACACGATGCGTTTTTCAAAGGGTAACCTAGCTTTCTAATCTTAAGCTATACATACGATGCTTTTTTCAAAGGGCAACCTAGCTTTCTAATCTTAACCTATGCATACGATGCTTTTTTTAAAGGGTAACCTAGCTTTCTAATCTTAAGCTATGCATAGGATGCTTTTTCAAAGGGTACCCTAGCTTTTTAGTCTTAACCTAAGCATACGATGCTTTTTCAAAAGTGAATCTAGCTTTCTAATCCTAACTTATACATAGGATGATTTTTTAAGTATGTGCAACCTAATCCAATTTTCTAATCCTATGGGATCACTTTGTCTAACATAGAAGAATCTAGAAAGAAATATAATACGTATGTGTGAGCGAAACTACGACGGATATGTAAATTTTAAAGAACATTTAGTTTTTCTTGTATTTAAATGAGAGAAATTTCGTTCAGAATATCGAGAAAAAAGTTGCGTATAACCTTGCGTAGCTTTCTGTTCAGAAGCAGGCATGATGACTGTATGCATTCCTAGAATTTAAGGAAAAGTGGCACACAAAGCTCACAATCTTAATATCTTGGCTAAGACAACTTTCGACGGCAAAGACTGCACCTGTCAACTACAGTAACAGAAGTTTTCTCTTTTTCGCCCCTATCAGCACTTGAAAAATTAATTTTTCTTCAAGGCCATACTAAACTTGACACCTTGATGTTCGCACGTGTTTTATAACCAATCATTTTATTTCCGACAACACTTAACAATACATATAACGATATTTTATTTAAAGTTACTCAGTGCAAGTAACAATATTTTTACAAATATTGGATTCTTCATAAAATTAGTTTGCGAATTTTATCAGAAAAGAAAAAAAGCAAATAACGTATGCAGCAAGCAATTACCAGTAAGTCTAGAGGAAGTTGTTTGTTTGTTAAAATTTTTAGAATTTCTATCTGGAATGTTATAAAATATTTTAATTGTAAGTAAATAAAATTAAAATTTATTTTTATTAAAATAAAAAGTCATCATTTAATAAATATAAAATTAAATCTCTCAACGGTATGTAAACTTTTAAAAATACATAATTTTTGATCACTTTTATAATATGCAAAGACTCTTAGCTTTTCTATATTAAAATGTAACAAAGTTGAAGTTGATGTAATTATTTCACTTTCTAAAATTTACGTACGAATTACTTTCAAAGGAGTTTTGCAATGAGAACTCAACCTCGCACTAAATTTCTATTATTTTGAATAGTATAAATAAAATTTTCAAACTCTCTCTCCCTCTATCTCTCTCTCTCTCTCCCTCTCTCTCCCTTTCTCTCTCTCTCTCTTCACTTCAATTCAAAAACTTTACACTAAAAGCACGCGTGTTCATCTTGTTTGAAGGTCTTAAATACCTGTCAGCCAACATCGAATAACTATGAAATGTTGGTGGAAGTTATTACATGTCGTCCTGTCATACAGAATGAACGTAGATAACCAATGCAATGCAATGTCGAATGAGAAAGAAACACTGCTAGCCAAAGGATTATCGTCTTTCCAAATATCCGATTAGTCATTTCATATGAGTGGTTGAGTGTTTGTCACATGTTATCGCGTACATAGGCAACATTGTTTTCCAATATTTAATTATCTTATAATCTTTTTAGAGCATCAGCTAAGAGAGAAATGCTCTGGTTTATTCCATTCATTATTCCACGTTTGGTATCTGATTTCAAATGCATGCAAGGGCCGGAAGAAGTTGAAATCGATCCAACTTTCATTAATTATAATAATCGAATAAAAAGAATTTTTTGAGTTTTTTAAGTTTAGCTATGACGTTTTTACTTGCTTTCATTTCTTACCGTTGTCTTCCTTTAACTTTATTAACGATCAGAAACTATTATAACTTTTATTATACCGTAGTGATGATACAAACCGCAATAATTTTCTTTCGAAAAAATGATTTACTTAGATACCATTTGCAAGATTTGTTTAATTATATGCCAAACTTTTCTGATTTGTTTACTCATTGTCCAATAACGACTTATGTAGCAGAACACAGGGCCAATGTTAGCTTCAGCTTTTGTTATGAAATAACAAACATATTTTTTTGCAGAAGCGATTGTCTTGCTTTAGTGAATACATAACAGACACAAAGAACCGGGACGTGTTCAGTAGATGACTAAGGGCCTAATTTGCGCTAACAGGTCTGTTAGTATGAAAAACTCGAATTCTCTATAGATGCTCTATACGGGATAGTGTAGACTGCAGTAGAACGTGTCAAACATATATAAACAAATAAAACAAAAGAAACAAACATACATATAAACTACATATAAGAGAAAATATACACAACTTTTTTAGCTATAAGCTCCATCATTAAATTAATTGTGATTTGAAAAATTCTTATATAAATCTGCTTGTTCTTTGTGTTTCCTGTCTCATTCTCATTCTCCACATGGTGCCGTAAAAAAAAAAAATCGGCAATTAAATTACGTCAAATGTAATAATTAGACTTTAGGATGTGTAATGCAGTAGTTGGCACCTGCATGTAGCTAAAATGGACTGTGTAATTAAGTAAATCCCTTGGCAATATCTTCTCCGAATGAATCGAGTGAAGCAAGAACATTAAAAAGGCATCATATCTCCTATTTAGGGGTTAATTAAATTTTGTTCCTTCAATTATTTCGATGGGTTTTCAAAGTATATACACGATCTTGGCCTAAAGTTTTAATCACCTTACAAATGACTGCACTACACATGGTCGGGATGTGAAATAAAACTGGTTTTGTTGTTTATATTCATATAATGGTTAGAAAATAAAACTTTAATCAGTGGATCCACTCTTTTTGGGCTTTAATCACCAAAGCATTCCTTTGAGGCATGCTTCGTACAAGCTTTGTGCACTCGGCTGCAATAATGGTATCCTAGTTGTTAATTGAAGTGTTTCTTAACGCTGCTTTTGAGGTAATGCTGTTCTCCCGTATCTTGCGTTTCAATATACCACAAAGGCGCTCGATGGACTTGCGATCTGGAGACTGCGTCGGCAAATCCAGCAGGACAATGTTGCACGCATTGTGGTCGCCGACTTATGACATGGAGCATGGAGCTTAATGGAATTAGATGTGGCCTATATAGGGGCCAAAATGCTCGTCAACGATGGCATCAAGACAGTTTCTAACGAATCGATTTACTTCTGACCCCATCGGCAGCCATGGAGCCCCAGATCATAATGCTGCCACCTCGTTAAGTATCACATAACCTGGATAGTATTCCTCGCCGACATACATTTCTTTTTACTTATTTAAACATCATGTCTGTCTTGCTATTGGGGACAATGGCTCTTGTTATTTTTCTTACCTTGCCATCACATTTACTCGTGTTTCCTTGTTGGACACGTTGTGAATTGCATATGTAATGAAATGAAAAAAAAAAAAGAAAAAAAGTTTCTAGCTTTTCAAATTAAATCATTATGCTGTTGATCTTCTTGAGTTTGAGGATTTACCACCGACGCCATCGCTCTTACCAACTAAGCAAATATCGACTGTCTAATACAACCAAATTTTTTTATTTAGCAATCGCAATTACAAAATAATACCGCTATTATCGCAATATGTATTGGATTTAAAAGTGCACAGATAGATGACAATTTTGTTCCAATAATGTTAGTACCAAGCACCATTAGAATGCCATTTCTACTATCACAGCAGTGGCATTTATTTTTCTGGTATTCATAGCAGCAGTTCGTTATGCAATGAATCATTTTTTCATTCAAGTTTGGAGATCCCTTTACTATCATAACAGATTTCTACTATCCAGAAATGGGCCGTGAGTTTCATTATAAAATACGTAAAGAAATACCAGATTTTCCTAAACAATTTTGATTTTCGTGTATTCTTGTACAGTCCCATAATATGTAAACATTTGGATTTTCTCTACAAACTTTCTCTATACTTATCACGAATTGAAAAAGTAACACTACTTTTCAACACTATACTATCGAACTATTCAACTGAACTTAGCATACCCAACTTTTATGTTCGGTTTTCGAAATTCAATTGATGTGACTTGAAAGTTTCACATATACATTCATAGTTGTGTTATATGTGTATTGGAATAAACCACCTAATGCTAAACCTAATCTCATTAATTAACTGTTATTTACCTAATTAATGCATGGGTCTTTCCCTTTTTTGGATTATCGCCGCATTAGTGGAAATATGAACCTTCGCTTATTGCTGTACACAATTGTTTTACTATAAAAGCAGCATATGGGTACTAAAATTGTCATATTATTATATAAACACGTGTTGTTGTTCGTTGTTCATTTCCAGCTATAGTTTTATATAAAGCATTCACTTGAACAACAGCCCAAAATCAAATATGCGAAAGCTTTTGTTTCAAATATAACATACACCACGTATATATGTGTATATATATGTATATATATAGTCCTATGATCAAAAGGTACTGAAAATTTTTTGCTTTTAAGCCATGTGACCAGTTTAAGCAAACGAATAATTTTTTTTTTTTTTGTATTAGCAGCTGGCTGGTATTCTTACCTTATAAGCGCTTGCTTGCTTTCATTTGAAAAAAGGATTTAGAATGATTCGGCTTTACAACCTTAGTGGAGTAAAAACGATATCCCGCAGACTATTGAGTTAAGTTGAAACCAATCAGAAGTCAGGCGTAGCGAAATCAATCAAATATGACAGTTGCCGAGCGATTTGATTTGAATTTCCGGTTAAGAAAAACCTAGAAAGATTTTAAACAACCAAAGAAGAAGACGCTTTGTTGTGATGCAAGAACAGGCCTCTCTAGACGTATTACGTGGATACACGGCCGTGAAGCCGACGGCAGACGGTTTGCAAAAACGCATACTCAGCGCCCCGAGGATGATTAGTCCTCGCGTGCCAGAGGAGAAACATATATGGTCGTACTCCACCCCCCCCCCCTCCCCCTCCTGACGGAAGTGAAGCCTATCTAAAACCTATGCTTTTCTTCTTCTCAGACACCCCGTTGCAATGCAACTTCACACCGAGCAAGCAAGCAAGTTCTACCCTCGGTTTGAGGTAACCACAGCCAAGCTGGCTGAACTAAGATAGTGCTTCGGGGCTCCTGATATCCGTTGTACCAGAAATGCAAGAACAAATTGAAATCTGCCCGTAAGCTTGGAAATCACCCAAATCCCAAAATAAGTTATAGCTTGGTAATAGGATTCTTTGTTAGCAATTCTGCCAGGCAGAACTAATAATAAGCGACCATCCCTTAGTCTTACTACTTATTGATCGCCTTTTCATGATATATATTAAAAATGTAACTGATATTTAGGAGATGACAAAAAACTATTTATTGGGTCTTTTGAATAGTGAA
Source organism: Glossina pallidipes (assembly GCA_000688715.1). Lineage (NCBI taxonomy): Eukaryota > Metazoa > Arthropoda > Insecta > Diptera > Glossinidae > Glossina > Glossina pallidipes. The sequence goes on along the minus strand of KK499933.1, from coordinate 441,200 downwards.
GGGAAACCACATCCGAAATAAAAAGCTCGTGGTACGTAATGACATTTTAAGAAGAACATGATGTGGAAATTAAGAGAAATTCAAAGGCCATTGCATTTTGGGGTAACTTACTTGCATCGCTTCCTCTATTTATAAGCTAGCACCTCAAAAAGTTGAGCTACTAAGTGAAGACTCTGACCTCCACCACTTATGGATTATTTCCCCTGATTGAGATAAAAACCAAATGTACCCAAAAAGTTCAAAAAAAAAAAGGAAGAAAACCGAAAATATTTCTGCAAAAATTATTTCCGCATATAAGCTTTGTTAAGAAACTTAAAAATAAATACCGATGTGAAAATTGTAACCAAAACATTCGCATGAAGTCAATCAACAAATATGTAATAAAAATGTAATAATCAACGAAAAATATTGAAATTCTTATACAATTTGTTGATAGAATGGATAGATAGATAGATAGACAGTTGGATAGATAGATATCCACAATTCATAACGTAACGTATGCAATATTTTCATTTGTTGTTCGTTTCGTTACGAATCATTTCCATAACAATTTGTATTATGCCTCATACATTGTTGGTGTCGCAATTTCACTGCACAATTTCGTAACGAAGAGAATGCAGAAAATTCTCTGCACATATGAGTCAGTCACTATTTGAAAATAAATTCTTATTAAGCTAAAGGGTAAACAGAATATTCATTCATTATTCTAATAACGTGTTGCAAACCTACGAGGAAGTATAGAAAATAAACAATTGTTTGATTCTTCCAAACAATAATACATCTGCAGTGAATGGACACTTGAAAGTTTAAATAAGCTTTAAAGTAAAAACAATATTCTCATTACATAGACAAACGATATATAAAATGAAATTGTTTACAAAGTTTTTCACTTAATTGCTAAATAAAATTAAATTAAATTGAAATTTTTCAAAAAAATGTTTGATTGTAATTCGGCTTTTAATCAAATAAAGTTGTCTCAATGCTCAATGCTGCTCTTCAAAAGATTTGCGACATCTTAAGTCTTCTTATTCAAATAAACAAATCTTCCAATCTCCTAAAAAGGACGTGAAAAACTGATCGCGGCATACTTTAGCTATTAACGACTGCTTGGTTCGTGAATAATAAATACACCCAATCCTCTTTTTACACGATTTTTTTTACACGAATTTGATTTAACNAAATTAAGTGAACTCTAACAAGAACTTTTTAATATTTTTTACACCTAATTCTCTTTTTACACGAATTTTTTTTTACACATATTTTTTGGGAACGTATCTATCGTGTAAAAAGAGAATTCGGTGTATTTTATGATCGGAATTTTTTTTGTGCACCTTTAATTCTTTTTCTCTCGATCTCAAATTTTAATGAATTCATTCAATCCCAATTTTCCATATATAGGCATTGAGCCAGATATACAAACATCTCGGTATCTTAAAATAGCATCGCAATATTGATTGGCTATGTCCGTTCTTTTTCTAAAAGAGGGTATAGGCAATATAGTAAACGCTGAATAAGATAGTGAGGCCTTAAACTGTACGCTGAGCAGCTGTACAAGTTATTACACTAAACCCTACACAGCACAATTTCGCGGGGCTTTGAAGTTGCGCTCCAAAAAAGAGTCCGCTTACGGGGAAGCTTTACTTTTCCTGCTTATCAATGGATATCCGAAGCCAAACATCACACAGAGTATGCGAATCAATAACATTATCGATGAAGTTGAATATCTATGGAAGCCGCATTTAGGAAGTCTGTTGGACATTATGGCATTCTGATTTATTGCAACCGCATGAGCCCACAACTAGGAAATATACGACAAGATGAGAAACGGTGCAAAAACGGGTGCCGTGCAAAAAAAGTTTGCAATGCTAAACGACCTTTCCCGCTGTTATCAGCAAGCGCTACTTCTTCCGATTAACATCGACTTAAATAAATGATTTATTTCTTGTTCGAACGATGCTCCTACTTTTATGAAGATATCAAAGTCTGAGTCCTTTTAAGGATAGCCTCAAAAGAGCAGTTGCCTGCTTTGCATCCAATTCATATTTTACGCAGAAAATGAGAGAACGACTGGCATTTGCTAGGCAATACATTGAACAAAGTTACTTTTGACATATTTTTGTCTATATTTATAACAACTCAAATCGGAGGAAACTTATTTACACAATAGTACGCTTAGATATTGACAAGACACAAATTTTTCTCTCCTTTTACGACCACATATTGTCCTTGTTAAGTTAATATAAGGTAAGGAATTATAATTTAATGATAACTAAGAGGCATATCCTCTTGTTGCAGCAAAGCCTGGATAATCCATTCGTTAATTTCGAATGCGATTGGCAATGCTAGCTATCTCCGAGTATGAGATCTAAGATCTGTCCAAGTAAAGAATTAGCGTTCCCTTCCTGTTCGGTGAAGTAGCAGCGAATGGATGTGCCCAAAGAGGATTAGGCATTGCAGCCTAATCACAGCATGCCGTGAAGGTGGAAACAAGATAATAAAACATTAACAAATAGTGCACCAAGGAATAAACAGATGCCTTAATAGTAGTTTGGCGAAGAAAGAAACCGCGTTGCAGTGTGTTAATCCAAAAAGTGCCCATTACGGTGCGAGTTGATGAACTCTTCAATTTGGAAAAAATCTGTGACGTAGGACAAAGAAAATTCTTTCGTTTGCTTTTTTCGTGATCGGCCAGATTTATGGAATGATCGATCTGTCCGCCTCCAACAACTAATTAATCCCAAATTTTCTACTCCATGAACTCTGAAATTCGCGAAGCGAACAACAAGCTTCAGCGAGTGACCTATTCTGAGTCCTCCCAGTTTATGTAGATGTACCTTTTTGAGAAATGTAAAGGATACGTTACTAATATTACCCATGTAAGCAGCTTTTTAAAACTCAAAAAAGAAAAAGGCTGCCATAATCTATCTGAAGCTTCAATCAGGCGTTATCTTTATAAATCCTAATGACAAAAGTAAAGCATATTGCAAACAATAGGGACAGACAAGCATCTCTCCTTTCATGTTTAATTTAGTTGTGCATTTATTTACTGCAAATTAAAATTTGAAAAAAATGCTGTTAAGATTTTTAAGATTTGCACATTTTTACGACTAACTTGGAATGAGAAACTTTTGGCACCTAAGTTTAATTTTATCGGCAGTAAACATCAGGATGTTAAGTAATAGAAAAAGAACAGATAAAAGGGAATGTGTGAATGTTTACGTGTTAACTTTAACACTATTCCATACATGCAATACGCTCACCAATACACAATTGCTTGCATTCCACACGATACAATTACAAATTAAAGCGACCGTTAAAGATAATCTACATTCAATTTTGCGCTAAGAAGGACGACGTGCATACATAAAAGAAAAAAAAAGAAAAACATTAACAAACAAAATGAAAAAAACTCTCTAACATAAATTTGTGAGCAAAAATTTGCATTTAGATAAAGTCAAATATTTTCCATTAAAAATAAGGACACAAGCAGGACACAGGCAAAAACAATTGCATTTACTTGAGACAAATCTTTGAAATTCATTATTATATGCAAATAAATGAAAATCATAGATTTATTTTTTTTTTTGTCTAAAAGTACATTACAAAATTCTTTTAAATGAAAAATGTATTGATTTTGTTTGGAAAAAATGTGCCGCACAAGGCCTTGATCGCAATTTATTAACACAACTACAGGATTTTATCAAAATTGACGCAAGATTTCAATTTTGCGCCAATTATGCGATAAAATTTTTGCAAGCAAATAACAAAAGCTAGAGTGACAGTTCACAGTTCAGGGTTATTAAGAATCGATCGCAATATAACGATTAGACTGCATGCTGGTTCTTGCAACAGAATCATCTTCAGCGATTAGGTTCGTTTACCGTCTGATGTGTTGGTTAATTGTTAGACGACATGATAATCAACATTTCTGTGGCCCAGATTGCAACATAAAAAAAAATGTGGATGACATGTATTGGTCACGTTGCCACATGTCATGTAGGCCGAGAAATAGTTCACTTGCTGTTGCTGACAAAATTATTTCTTCGGTGTGAATTTTTGTAACTACCTTGCATGTACAGGTTGAATGACATGTCCGTGCGCAGCAAGCAATCTTCGTTTGCTAATCAATCTTCAAACATGTCAATATGCTTATAACATAAGCCGCAAACAGTTTAGGACTCTCATCTTCCCGCCGCTGAGCAGTAAGCTGTCATACGAAAACTGAACTAAGAGTCTGTCATGGTCCACATTAAACCCTAATTTCATCAATTCTTAGCACATTGTCCAACAACTCGGCACCATATCCGTCCAAACCGATTCACTATCGTAAACTATTTTTTTCTTTTGCTCACAAGACACAAATGAAGCAAACACGACTAGACAGGAACAGCATATTGTTGTCGCAGTCGCCCCTGCGCATGTATGTATTCCTTAATCTGTATGAATAAATGATAGACTTTTGAATAATTTTGCTGAATTGTAAGTTACTTATGACATTATGAAGACAGTTGTTTAACTGATCTTAGTTCCGCCCAGAGTTTATCAATCCATTTTTTTATTATTAAAAACATTTGTATAGAATTCATAAAAATGATTCACGTTAGCGACACTCTCATCCACAGTTCGTCACTCAGTTTGAAGCGCATATGTCAAAAGTAACTTTTGCCTAAGGGCCGTTCTTTAACTCTTTTCAACCCGGTTAAGACACTAGCTGCTACTCGGCTACCGATTCTTAGACGAGTGGTTTCTCTTTTTTCGTTTATCAGATTCTCTGTTTAAGAATTCCGTCTTGGTCAGGGTACCTGACCCGAATAACTGTCTACAAGAAGCACATTGACAATGTTGCTGGACTTTCATGGTGCTGTCTATAACGTAAAGTAAATCGTTTCAATGTAAGCAATAAGCAACCAAAAAAAATTCAAATGAATCTAAATTTTCGCAAGGAGCCCGACAATGTTACAATTTTTTTTATGTCCTTCAATTAATGCTACTTGCCGAGCATTCGAGCTCTACATTTAACGCAAAAACGTGTACTCGATAGAACAAAAACATATGACATTTTTATCTGAAGCGAAATCCATACCGGGGCTTAAGAACATATACTGTACTCGCCTTTATCCGTAGCCCTTCAGCTGTAGAATTTTTACAAATCTTAGGTTCCGAGTGCCGTACGGTGTTGCAGAATACAATTGGACGTTTTCTGCGCCCCCTCAATATCCAAAATAAGCATATGAAGTAAACAATACTCACCGCGGACAAAGATTGTGGAATATAGCGATTGCGGAAGGAATTCATATCCTGCAACTCTTACAAAGGTAGCTGATCCCGTCCTGCACCGTTTGCCTGACTATAGTTCTATCAATAATTTAAAGTCTTTAGTAGTACATCTACCAAAGTCTTGTAAAGACACTTTATCCAATAGGTTTTACCCGAAAACATGCTTAAGAAAAACATATTACCTCTCATATTTTCGGTGATGAGTACCCAAAATTCACCCTAAAGTTCCCTATCCATTTTTCGAATCGAACCTTGAGGAAATTTTAGTGTTTTTTTCAAACGTTTTCCGTCTGCAAAAACTAAAAAAAAAAATTGCAAACAATAAAAGTTTATTGAAACGACATTTACCCTAAAAGTTAATGAATGCTTCATCCATTAAAGCAAAAGAATTTTTTTCGTTACCTCATAGAGACTCATCCCTTTTATTATAGTTTTAAATGTGCAGAAATGAAAGGTAATAAATTAATGCCAACCCAAAAAAAATAGGAGCTACAATGATGACTAACTGTCAGACGGACTATATGAGGGACCAAAAAAAAAACGAAAAAAGAAAGACATTTTTTTTTCTATTTTCTAAACGGAAGAATGCTTTTGCTGTAGAAAACAAACAAAAGAAAAGAAGCAGATGCTTCTTTTCTGTGCAATGTATCTTTTCAAACAATGATTGTGTAAAAGTAGATTGATAGATGAATCTTATATATATATATATAGTGTGTGTCTGTGGTGAACATGGCGTACACTTGATTTTTATGATGTTTTGTATGCCTTTATGATCATATTTTTTTTTCTTTCAGCCATGACCGTTATGACTGTATTAGTAGAACCGAATAAGTGAGATGACGCCGCAGAGACGGCCATATTTTGTAAAGTTAATTCAACTTATTTTGAGTACGAATAGCTTTAGCATTCAATTCATTTTATATGTATATGTAAACAATTTTATGTTCATGTGTGTTTTTATCCACAATTTTCATAGTGATTGTGTTTTTGATTTGTGTCCTTTTCTTTTTTGTTTTTTTTTTCTACATTTTAGGCCCGACTACGGTTCAAATGGTTTCGCAAAATCGTGCCCCTCCGCCACCTATGCCAGTACCTGTACAAGTATCACAAGGACAGGTAATGCAGCAATATGTCAATGAGAATGGCACTCTGACACATGTTGTATTGTCACCGCAACAATATCAACAATTACATGCTGGCCAAGGACACATACCTCCACCATTTGTAAGTCAACCCTATATAACACTGCAATCATATAACAAACTTTATATATATTTCTATCATATTCAACGAAAAAGTACCAGGAATGTACCAGTGAATGAAACTGTTATAGAATGTTCGGCGATTATATACTGAAATTGTTTGGTGTGTGCGTGTGTGCTGTATTTATGAAAAGGTTACGATATTCGAATCGGTATAGCTATGTCAGCGAATAAGAGTCTTTTGCCTTCTGATGAACTGACCATCACTGGCAGATGCAAAACATTCTTTCCAAGATTTTAACATGTACATATATATATATGTACATGACTGAAGGGAACTGAACTATACTATATATATGACTATGTGTACACTTACACATTATATACGTAGCTGATGAGCAAACATCAAGTTGCGAATTGAACGCAACGTTTCCGCCGATAATAGGGGCCGCACACAGTAGGTAAAAATTTAGTACTTGGTACAAGCAATTCTCAATAGCAATAGCGCACCTACCTAATCGCGCAAGTGAGATCCACAACACTTTCGATTTTTAGACATCTCCACTATTATGTTAATTTGCTCTTCTGGACCAATTTTCATTACGATATTTAGAAATTAGACTTTGTGGTAAGAAATTATCGCCTCTAGGTTGAAAGTACATCGACAAACGACACACGGACAGGTGGACAGGCAGGCTTATATCGATTCAGATTTAGAGAATTTACAAAGAAACTGAATCTAATACAATAGAAATATATGTCTCTGTCTTCAATCATTCCGGGTGTTGCTTATGTACGCAAAGACCTGATCTTACCTTGCCATAAAAGGCAGAGGGTATAAAAAAGAAAAAGGAAAATTATATACATATAGCCTACGCCACTTGTGGTATAAAATATATTAACTTAGTGCGGTCGTATGTAAGTGAACTCTACAAAATTTGGACCATCTACACCTATTTTTGAGTCCTGCCCTATATAAGGATTGAACTTGTACTTGATTGAACTTGTACATTGGTTTGCGTTTTGGGCTCGCTTCCCCATAAATACGCACTTGAAAAATTTGCCTTTATATAGAAACAAGATATAATTTTTGTGCTCTAGAATAAAAGTAAAAATTGCGTTCAACAATCTAGTACAGGGTATTTAATGGTCGGCCTTGCCCGTATTTAATGGTCGACCTTGCCCGACCATTAAATGTTCTTACTTGTTATTGCTTTTTAAAACGAGAAAAGTCCGTACTACAACACATCCTCTACCTCTTCGCTTTTAAATAAATCGTGTAAAGTTCGTACATTGCTAAAAAATATATATACGATATTTAGATCGCATTTTCATAGCATTTGCGAAACACTCAATAGAGCATTTCGCAGGTATTCGCTTTCTGTTGAAGTAGAATAAAGTAGACGCTTCAAGGTGGTTAAATTAACATATCAGGTTCATTTTTTTCTTGACTCCTTTCAATTTAGGAACTCCTGTTTGCCTTAAAATTACGGAAATAAAAAAGATAAGAAAAAAATGTAAAGAAAAAATATAAACGATTCTATATATGAAGGCAAAACCAGAAGTACACGACGTGAAGAATAGATAAAGGTTTCCGTGTAAATAAAGTTCCCATTTGCGAAAATGACAATCTTGCAATGCGTAAATTTTAAACGTGAACACGCTACGTTATTGAATATATTCCTTGCCAGACTTTTTATAAGTACATGCAACTTTCAAGCCACGTGCAGATGCTTCAGTACAGTTTGTTTTGTGTATGAGAGAAAATATATATTGTACGTCGCCGCCGGTACCGTTATCGTTACACGTCTCAATAGTCGCATAAAATAGCGATAACAATAACTAATGTTTGGATTCTAGCATTTTAATTTAAAGAATTGAGATTGGGATGTTAGCTTGTACTGAAAACAGTACACGGAACAAGAGCTCATATTTGAATCTTCTGCTTCCAATCAAATGAAAAGTTGATCTATGTTCTACTGTAGGTAAGCCTGCTGCTTCCCTTAAAATCGTAAAATATTAGCAGGCACAGTTTAGAGAGTTAGACGAACAATGGTCGACCAAGTAAGATAATCACGCCAAAAAGACTGAAGACTATTGACGAGATAGTGTTCAATAACCGTCAGCTGAAAACGCAAGAGCAGCGTTTAAATGATGAAATATATCATTAATCAGACTTGATGAAAGAGAAAATGGTATGTCATCAAGATAGTGTTCACAGTTCACGCAACAGTTCGCGCGATGATCTAAAGTGAAATGAAAACGTGGAAATTCAATTTGCCACTTCATGCACTTTTTTACCTCAACGGTTTATTTTATCTTTCCAAACTAATAAAAATTGCACGGTGTTCGAACAAAGACAACAACAACAAAGAAGAATTAAAGCTAACGATTGATGACGTTTTTGAGGAGTTCGACGGTTGCCAATGTTAATGCTCTCGTGAACCTATTAAACATTACTTAAAAAACATTTTTTTTTTTTTTTTGATAAGTGGGAATGGAAGGGAATGATAAATCTAGACACCTCAAGAAATCCACCATCCCCAAAGAAAAAAAAACAAACACAACAGAGTCCCTTATTTATTTTAATCACCTATCCATAAAGTTCACATATTGTATTTTTTAAGGTCTTATGCTTAGTTAATCCTCTCCAATGAATGGAAATATGCACTGATTATTTTGCAGCGTTCTTGATCTGATTTTCTAATTCCCAGTACTTTTTGGTCAAGAAAAGTAGCGTCCATATCTCAATAAATGTACTTTACAGGCAGGCAAATAAAAATCAGTTTTTTGTATACACTTTGTAAACAATCTCGTCTCTCATATTACAATTGTTTTAATTTCATTTCATTTCAATTATATATTAAATACATATAATAACAATTTTCGTTTCAACTGACCCCTTAGCTTAAGTGCTGGCTATATCAGTGGCCGTGTGCACATATACTTTGTATATTTTCCAATTAATCCTATCAATTTCTGATAGATTTACATACTTACTCAGCAAACCAAATAATCGACCCAAATGAAATTCTGTTACACTCGTATCAACGTTTACAGAGAGAAAATGTTTGTTTTTTCTTCATTCATAATTGCATTTATTCCCTCTCATTGTCTCTTTTTCACCCTCTCCTTCTCTCTCTCTCTCTCTCTCTCTCTCTCTCTCTCTGTCTCATTCTTTCTTTTTAACACTCTTCGTCTCTGTAACGTTTGCCCAGCCTCACTATGTCTTTGCCATCTTATCGTTTCTTTCATTTCAGTATCCTCCCCCCGCCCCGCACAAATTTAATTAAATTACAAAACTTTACTTTATTCAATATTTATATACATGTGTACATTTGCTGCTCAAGCAGCTGGTTATTATTTACGTTCAATTAGTTTTGTTCAATTATCAAGAAAATTGAAATATTCACATACACATGCGTATTTTTAAGTAAAATGCATACAAAAACGCTTATGTATTTGTAAACATTATCATATACCTTAGTGGGACATGTTTTATATGTGTTTGTTTAAAGTTTCTTATTCATTAATTTATTATTCATTTTAAAGTTTATAAAATTGAAAAAAAAAAAAAAAAAAAAAAAAAAAAATTCAAAAATGTTCCTCAACAATCATTCTCTACTTTGCATTTCACTTTACGCATAAATTCAACGGAGCGTATGATTGACACTCAACGATATACGTTCATGACACCGCGGTCATGTTGTATGCGCAATCGTTGTGATTTTAACACTTTTAATGCTTCAGTATTGAAACTGGACGGGGGGCAAAAAAAAAAACATTTAAAGAAAACCGCAACATTTTAAAACCCGTATGAAACGAAAAAGCGAGTAATTAAGGTGAACTCATATTTTAGTATATTTAAAATTTCTAAATGTTTGGAAATTCTATGAAAGTTCGGATTTCGCATGGAAAGCAGAGGAGCGGTTGTCATAAATTTAGTCATTCTTTTTATAATTTCTAGTACTACAGAAGATACCCTTTGTTCAGGTACAATCAGTAAATTTATTTATACGCGTAGATCGCGTTTACCTAATTGACTCTGATGTCGAAATGTCATACATATTGCATGTTCTTTCGTACTTTCAGCTTCTCTTTTGTATATAGACTCACGACAAGTGTTCACGGATGTTATAAATTGAACTGTGTCGTGTCCTCAATTATTGGTATCAATTCATTGGCTTTATTAGCTGTTCCGTGGCGAAAACAAACAAGCCATTTGCGTATCGCTGCTTTTAGTTAAACATCACCATAAATATCCCCGCCTGGGATGTTGCTATATACCAAAATAAACAATCAACCCATTTATCTTCAAAACGCAATTACTTTTAACTGAATTAACAAATATTACCATGCTTTCTTCCTAGTTACCCATGGCCTTGCGTCATTCCATAGTGGTGTATGCTTCGAACGTCACAGCATTACTTTTCCTGCTTAATTCGAAGCAGGAAAACCTAAGAAGTAAAACACAACGTATCCGCTATATATATCATAAGAGCAACTGCTTTTTCAGCGTAATGACCTCCCGAATATCCTTGGAGTGATACTAGCACTGAACTAAAATGTGCCACTAACCACACCATATTAAGCCAGACACAACTTCTTCTGACCAAAGTTGCTTTCAATAAATGACTGATGGTTTGTTTGTTTGAGCGCCCATGAAGCTTTTTCCATTCTTATGACGATGTCCAAAAAATGCATAAGTAGTGCAAAAAAGACCAATTGCCCTATCCATACGGCATTTACGTTCAACCTAAAGAATAAAGAGTACTTTCAATAAAATAGTTCGCACTATATAATAAGTAAGAAAATTATATTCGCATCTTTTATATCCATCAGCCTCACCCTATAAAAGATTTATAAAAAGAAAAACAAACTCCAAAATTTTAGGTGGGCGTTGCTGATTTTTTTAATTTTGTAGAATTATTTTTTGAAAATTTATATTGTACGTCTGTTGTAGTTTATGAGCAACCAGCAAAAGACGCGGAAAGCAAAAATGACCTCAGCTTTAGTTGTCCAAACGTGTAAGCGTTGTAAGTGTGTTCTTTGATCTGTTTGGGCCATTTTCAGACCCTTTTGCAAACTTGAAAGCGATATCTTTTTTTTTTTCGAAGAGGAGAACGCGTACTGCAGATAGTACGCATTTGGGCACTTGGGCAGACGGACAGATGGACATGGTCAGACGCATTCCGCTTTTGAAACTTTTATTTTATTCCTTTTGAAAAAACAGACGTGTTCTTAGTTTACCTGATACTATAGGCGTGTCCTTTGACCGATCTGGCCTATATTCAGTATCGACTTGCGTGCAAAGACTTCCAATATTTCTGTTAAATTTGAAATCGATAGCTTCACTTTTGCGATCAGGAGAATCTTTACAACAGACGGACAAACGGACATGCTTAATTCGATCCAAAAATTTGATCAAATATATATTCTTTGTATGATCTCTGAAGCTTCCTTCTGGGCGTCGCAAGTATTTTGACATAGTAATTATACCCGACGTCCTTTGGCAAAAACTTATTCGCACTTTTAATAAATTCGCAAAGTTATAAAACATTTTCAAATTGTTTTCAACGCTCATAAATCTTTCATTGATTTTATAATTGAAAACTTTTGTAGCATGTAAAAAAAACTAGAAAATGAAATATTCCGCTGACTCTAATAGTTGCAGTTATATTAAATAATCGCAATCATTAGTAATAAGACAATCTGATAATTAAAATTAAATGTTTAACTGCGAAACACAATTACAAAATCATCGAAATTACTTTCCTATAACGGCATCAGTTAATTAAATGCATTATTTAAAAAGTGAGATAAGTGACAGATAACCAATTTTCAAATTACTCTGAATTTGTTTAATTAATTACTAGAAAGAGAAGTAAATAAAAGTAAAAGCATTTATATATACATTTGTATATATATATATATATATATATATATATATATATGCACTTGCAATGTTATTTATTATACACGATTGGCAATTATGACGTTTTTTACTCATTTTGTTATATTTATATGACAGCATCTGGTATGCAAATTAATATTTATCTCTTATTTATTTAACTATTTATCTGTTTTTTATTTTTTAAAGTTTTTTTACTTTGAATTTTGTTTTTTCTTTTTTTTTTTCCTCTTAAATTGACACATTGCATTTCTGGCAAGTGTTATCGTCGCCATCATCATCATCAACATCAACAATATTTTATACTGAAAAAGTGTACTATGCACATGCATTGGTTTCTCTTAGCATTAATTTCCTGAATGCATTTTTGCCCGTAAATGAAAAATAGCGGAGCACTACCTTCATTATTGGAACACTTACTTACAATTATTCAGTAAGTGCATATCACCGAAGTACCTTGAATAGATTTCATCTGTATGGCATATACATTTTCTCTCAGTTCATCTCTGAAAAACTCCAAAAAGTCACTAAAAGGTTTTTAATTGAAAGCTTGAACGAGCGAAAAGTTCTAAAATCTTTTTATTTTTCCTTTTGCATTCTCTCCAACGCAATTACACTAAAATTTGCCTAAAATATATATTTGATCAGCATAAGAGTTCGTCTCAATCCAAACCTGTCCGTATCGATCCCTTTTTTTTTTTTTCTGTGTCGTATCTTTTGCCGAGTTACGGTTGCAAAAACTAAGATTGACAGTCTGAACTAGACAAGCAAACCCTACTTCCATGCCTGCGGGTATAAAGGATATCCTTTGAGTGGCTGATTGTATTAAAAACAATTTATTTATGTATTTGTATATCAAATTAACATAAGTTCTTACAAACAAACGTACGTTCGCTCAACCAATATAGAAATAGCTTTATACGAAACGCATTGAGTTAAAATATAATCCAAATATTTCCCCCGAAAAAAATCACTTACGGGATCAGCGTTAACTTAGACCCGATTGGCCAACATTTAACAAAGTGTTTCCCAATTCTAACTCCCAAAATGTTGGTTAACGATCGTGGGCAGCACTGAAAATTCGCTATTGAAGCTATAGAGTCCTATATTGATACCTAAATCGTGTCTATAAGTGACCTCGGTGCGGATACTTATGCAAGGTTTTCAATTTATCTGTGATGTGATACACATTTTTACATTACAAGCTATGACAAGAATGTAAAATTGACCTATAAAAACGCTATATACGATTTGGAAAGAATATGACGTTGTAACACGGTGCCAGTCCGAATGTAATGAGAAAGAAAAACAGATAGGGCGGAGGCCGCCGCCTTACACTCACTAAAACTATGGCCAAAGAAAAGTCTGGCGCACTGACATTTGAGCTCACGAACTTTGATGTGGTTGTCACGATTCTTACCTACTCGGTTCTGCCGCGGAAACTCTAGTTATCTCAGAGAATACGTAACAAATGAACAGGTTTTGTTTTTCTGTCGTTACCTCCAGCCAATATTTTTTAGTTTGAGTGTTTGAGAGAATCGAAACGATTTTTACCCTATGATTACCGAAGATGGTTCTACCTACTTTTTGCTCAACGATGGCTTACTATGTGCAGTAAGTTACAATGGTCGACATATGGCCATCAACTAAACATATATATATTACGAAATCCAACTATTTTGATATTGTCCATGGAATGACAAATCTAGCACAGCACCTTGCTTCTAAGAGATTGTATTTTTGAAAACTGAGGTTATTGTGTATAGTGATACCTGTTTGTTTCTAACATTTTACTGATACAGATATCTCTGTGTGTTTAACGTCTGCACTTGACATGAAGTCTTAATCAGACGGGTTGCCTACAACCATCGGCAATCGAATTAAATTGATTGACGACCCCTTTAGGGAGAAAGGGAATCCCCATTGAAGGGGGCCTCTCTACCCTAAAGTACCGCAATAGAAGATGGGTGTGGACCAAATTCTCGCTTAGTGGTTTGCGTCGAGGCCTATCTAAGCACCTCTTTAAATGCTCCCCACGTGCCTGATACAGCATGAAATTTGTATCCCTTCGGCATGGATACAACAATTTTTTGTGTATCGTTTTGCTTGGACAGACAATAAGCCACCGATTGAAGCCAGTGTTAATCTTACGAAAAAATTTGCAAATTTCTTAATCCGTTGCTTGCTCTGTTATTCTGTTCAACCCTTAAGAATCGTGTCGTTGAGAAAGCGCAAGAGAGAGAGAGCGAAAGAGAAAGAGGGAAAATTTTGAAACTTCTCTCTAGTAAACCCAATCTAATGATTAGTTGAGCGTGCTAGCAAACCGAACGCAGCCATTTTTTAGTTGACGGTACGTGGACATGGTCCTGATGAATATTTTCTTTTTTCTTTTGAATACTGCTCTCCACGGGATTGTAAATTTTTAGAGAAAATAAGAAAACATTGTCTCTTTTTTTCGAGGTTGATTCAATTTCTTGTCCATCATTGACGTGATGGCAAGAAAATCCTACTCACTTTTTATCCCTACCTTCTTAATCAATGGATGGGATGTCCATAACAAACATCAATTCAATCGCCAATTCCTCCAAGTGAAGATAGATATATACAAAAAGTCGATACTTACAATGTTAACATTGTCCTATCCTTTCTCCGCCTGTTGATAATACAAATGCATCGAGCTTCTTAACTTCGTTGAAAAGATGTAAATATTTGCAAGAGATCTCTCTCTGCCTAAGGCCACACAATCAAGAAAATCTTTAAAATGCGAAGATGTGAAAATCGCGATATCTCTTGAAGATCAATCCACTGACGGACGGAAGGAATACGTGATTTTGACATATTCAGCTTGTACGTATACAGGTGTAAGAGCGCCTTTTTTACTATCTCGACAAAATTTAAACATGCGGTAAATAAATTATTAAAAATAATTTTTTTCCCAATAATAATGAAATTTTATTATATTAAATTTTTTACTTTTAAACACCATTGCCTTATAGATACGCGCACTTATTCATAGACATTTGTAGGAAATCAGTCATTCAGTCAGTGAATTCTGCGAAAGTCTCGCTCATTCCGTTAATCATTTCATTTAATCAACAAAAACCGTCGCTTTTTACCAGCGAAACCAAACGTATTTAGCTGTTTTTTTTTTTTTTTGCTTTTTCAGTAAGTTTTTAATTGTCTGTCAAAATAACAATTTCGTTTCGCACCCGCTTTCAATCAAATGTGGATTTATTGTACGTGGCATTCAAGGACAGTTCAATGAAATCATTCCCACCGACTGCTTCCACCGATCTCACTGAACATTCATTTAATTTTTACCACCTGCGGTAAAATCAAACGCTTGTTTTAGTTATCATCGAAAATTTTCGAGCAAAAAACAAAATAAGAGCCTTATAGTCGGGCAAGGCCAACTATTAAGTATCCTACGCAATTTCGCTTGATGCAGTTAAGCATTCATTTTCGTGATAACACATAACACGCGTAAGGATTACACATGATTTTAATGCAAAGGCACTCTTTTTGTGAATGGCCTTATGTTGGTAAATGGGCAAACCATTAAATGACGTGATCCAAGTTTAGCAAACTTCATTTACTTACTGAAGATTTTATTATGTTTCGCTTGTTTCCATCATAAGAAACTACAAATTGCTCGCTATATAAAAGCATGCTTTTCGTGAAGACTCCTGTATGCGCTGTAGTCTAAAAAGTCGATCTATATGATCCGAATTTCCTACGGTTAATTTTTACCTCATCCAAGCCAAATTTTTCGAATATTATTAACGAACAATTTTTGTAGAGAAATTTTCCCAAATTTTCACATAACGATTTTGCAAAATAAGACGCGGTCGACTATGTGGTCCTATTCAATAGATATAGTCCTTCAGCCAAAACATGCCAGGATACCCAAATTCGTCAGTATATTTCAACGATTTCTATCTCCAGGTTTAATAAAAGAATACAACAAGTCAGACGGAAAGCCAGACGGATGGAAAAACTTAGAACCATTTTCTCGATACAATAAAATATACATGCATGTTGCATGCATCTGCACAAACTTAATATGCCCCTTAGTACAAAGTCGCAATTTTTCATATTTCCACACAAAAATTTGTTCTCTCATGGAAATAAAACATAATTTAATGAAATGAATGAAAATTTTATTTCATAGCGAAAATAAATGACGAATTATTATTTAATTATTTTCAAACTAAGGTGTTATGTGAGAAGTGGTCGATCTCAATAGAGTCCATCCTTGGGCCAAGACCAAATATCAACCAAATATTTCAAAAATGTGCGATATTTTGCTTGAAGACAAGAAAACAAGACGGATAGACAAGATTAGATCGATTCGGAATCACTTTCTAAATCTGAAAAAAGGTGGATCTGTCTCCACCTCTTCTAAGTCTTGTATACATACGCGCATACTTAATATACTTTTGTACCACAAATAGTTCAAGTAAACCCTTTGGGACGTGTACCGATAACACTACACTGGGAACGAAAAATATATGTTTTCCCTTTGTAAGCACAAAAAATTTATAAGCACTTCGCGAAACCGGTACATGTGTAGTGCAATTTCGATCTACTCAAAAGTAGCTTCGCCAGGAGCAGCTTAATCTGGCAGGCAAATGAATGCTTGATTATCATAACACGATGACTTGGCGAATCATCTAAATCCTGTAATTTTGTACGTCTAGAGATGAAATCTTAGATTTGAACAAGCAAGTGATTGGTAAACCTATTAAAGCTGGTAGAAATGTATAAAATGGGGCTGAACACATAGTGGAGACTAAACATGTATATGAACGAATTTAAGAACTGCTAGGATGGTGATAAAGCAAATATAGTGCATGTCCGAACGCGCCAAAGCCAAATGAAGTTTAGTTTTCTCATAACAGTCACACAATTTCTTTTCTCTGAATCGCAATCCAGTATGACAAAATTTCCGTGGAAACTGAACAAAGGTACATTTTTTTCAATCTTAATAACCAGATGCTCTAACAAAAGGCATCATAGTATTCCCTGGAATATGCACACATGCCTTATTAAAGTAAAATTCGAGCTCTACCTGTCCATCTGATTACTTTTAAAGGACTGAACAAAGGGTGAACCAAGGGTGAACAAAGGGAAATGCAAATATCTTGGGTAACTAGCGAACCGAAACGTGAACAGAGGTAATTTTTTTCAATCATAATAAGCAGATGCTCATACAAAAGGCATCAAAGTATTCCCTAGAATATGCACACACGCCTTATTAAAGTAAAATTCGTGCTCTATCTGTCCATCTGATTACTTTTAAAGGACTGAACAAAGGGTGAACGAAGGATGAACTACGGTAATAAATACAAATATCTTGGGTAACTGGCGAACTGTGACAACTATGTTAGTGTCGTCGGAAAGTAATCAGACGTGGAGATCTTCTTGTCCTTAGTTAGGTTAGCGTATACCAATGTGACGCCGACGTCAAGCAAATTGTTAAGCTTTTACACTATAAGGATGTGTTTTCAATTCTACTCAGTTTTAAATAACTTTTTAAATCTATTATTAGAAGAGATATAAAAGTCGTAACTACTGTCCATATAAAAGTTGGAGCCATTATACAATTTTTTATACATTTTACAATTTCCCAATGCAGAGCATGCATAATATTTGAACAAACCAAAGCAGCCAATCATCAAACCAACTAACATTTACACAACCAAACAGAAAATGTTGTTATTAAGTTTGGTCGCGCAACACATAAAATTACTTCTTTTTTTTTGTGTTTTTTTCTTTGTAATTTTTTTTTTTTTTTTGTTTGCGGTTTTTATGTATTTACTTTTAGTTTAACAAGATTTGAACAAAACGTTACTATGTTGAATAATCTTTTTTATTTTTTATTTCAACTGTTTTTCAAATTAAAATCACATTGTATGCTAATTATGTAGTTTATATACACCTTTGTGCGTATATTCAGTTTATAAATCCATATGTAACAACGACAAAAGAAAGATGGTTTGAAGTCTTCGCAATATTAGCTTGTTTTAGATTAGAAGAAAAATTTGAAATGATTTATGAAAAGAAAATATGAAATACACTAAGAAGAGAAGAGACTTGAAAATTGCTGATAAATAAATGAAATGAAATGAATCATATAAAAAAAAATATATATATATATTCCCTTTGATATGAAAACAAATTAACTGCATCTGCTTATTGCGACCTGTTCGTTCAAAATAACCGAAAATATTCCAAAGTCACTAGTATTCATAAAGAATATAATCGATTAAGATAAAGTAGGTCCATCCTTCTCAATTTTACCATAATTTTACATATAAGTGCAACCGCAGCGAACATGAAACATAACCCATTCTTAATAAGGAGGACTGCTGTGTCAACCTAATCAATCATAGATTGATCAATAAACAAATGAGTAGATTTCCCATAATAACATTGATGTCATCCAAAAAAAAAAAAACACACTAACTACATAATTTCCCAGCTTTTTTCCAGATGTGTTTATTTTAATGCGTTGCGCGATTCGGAAAGAAATTTCCGATTTGAACTCTCAGTAATCTTACGAGTGATTATCCGGCGGTTTGCTTCACTTAATAACTCTATTTTGCCTTCACCCACCAATACTGCAATTTTGCACACCTGTTTTTGCACTAGCAGTCTGTCCATTCGCCGCCTTGATAAGTATCCAATACTTTTTTCCTGCTTGAACATCAGTAAAGTACGTCGCGAATACTGCTTTCGACCCCCCATATTTGCTGAGGCACCCGACGACAGCTTTTATGCCGAATCAAACAAAATTTTTGCCGCACAAGCATTACGATATCAGCTATCAAATATATGCGCCTTAAATGTGAACTTTTCTGTGAAAAAATCTAATTAAATCCGCTCGCCGGGAAAAAATGAAATGACTTTCCGACCAACCTAATATAACGAAAAAAAAAAAATAGAGAATACCGAAAAACTCATCTCAGGTTATATTAGCAAACTTGGTCTAATATATCCATAACTTTTTTCTGATCTTAGATTTTAGACAATAAAAAGATATATATATATATTTGAAATTCTAAATCGATTTACAAAACTTCGAAAGCAATAAAATATTGAAAAAGAAAGCGTGAGAGACCAGAATTTTTACGAAAGACATACGGACACCGGAAATAGCTTACCCATAAGCTACACTCGATAAAAATCTCTTTCTAAATTGAACAATAAAATCAAAAAGCATCACAAAATTCGACCTAAACCATATTTTGCATTTTGCATTACATGTCCTTTTTCTTACGTCCGTACACTTCATGCAAAATAATTATCTAACAAAGTGTGTTGAGAAAGAGACAGGAATTGCAAAAAAAAAAAAAAAACCAAATGAAAGCGAAAAATATGTGAATTCGGTTGAAAATGTAATTTTTTTTCTTTCTCTTTGCGTTGCAACGTACGTACGAATGATGTGTTAATAAGAAGAGAAAAACATCAATGTGGTTTTTCGTACTACATGTCGTACGACAACATATATCCGTTTAACGCTCACCTTAAATAGGAAGAAGAGAGAACATTGAAAACCAAAACAGAAAAGAACTGAAACGAAATTAAAATAAAGTCAACAACAGATACAGAAGAGCTGATGAAAACCATCAAGTGGTTAAGGGTCAAAATGCTCTTCATGTTATAAGTTAGTTTTAGCTTTGTTTTTGTTTCTCAATATCTATTTTGAAAAGTATATTAATTTGATTGCTTTGTTTGTAACATTCTCACATACGTTTCTACTAATAAATATGTAAGTGTTTTGTAATTAAAAAAAAATTCATATTTTTATTTTAAAATTTCTGTCGATCAGTCCGCCCGCCTGTCCGTGTTAATGTTGAAAACGGTAAGACAACAAAATGAAAAGCGTTGTTTTTGAGTGTCCTACAAACAAAATGATTTCAACAAAGGCATAAAAGAAAATTTAATAATATATATATAAGTGCATGTAAGTCGTCAAGGATGAGATTTATAGATAATAGACGAATGGCAATGTTTTAACCGATGTAAACGATAATCAACTAATTATCATGGACATCGACTTGTTAGGCATACAGATGACTTTCTTAAAGTCTTACAATAGAAGACGTCAGTAGCATGGCAGGTCACATGACAATATTTTCTAATAATCCTCCCTAGATGAAAATGGATTCATATAAAATGATTGACCATTAAGTATAGTGAATTTATTATACCGAGTTCGCTCGGTAATGATGCCGAGGTAAAGCGCAGATTATAACGTTTAAGCCAGGTTAGGTTTGACATATGAAAGCGATGATTATCCACATGAACGGAAGGAAAATGGAAATAGTCTTAGTTACGGCCCAATATGTAACTTTGTAATATTATAATATCAGAATTGGCGGTTGGAAGGTTTAAGGTTGACTACTACTAGATGCGAGTTATGCTTTTCAGTTCTATGCCATAGAAATTCTAATAGGTAGCTTCTGAAGAAAATTTGCCGCTAGTATGGAAACTTCAGCAGGATAATGATCCGAAATATTCCTCCAATTTGATAAAAACGAGATTCCCGGAGCATAAGTTGGCCAAGTCAGTCTCCCGATCTCAGCTGTATTGAGAGACTTTGGAGAGAACTAAAGCGTTAAGTATCGAAGCTTTTCTGTAGCAACAAACAAGAGTTGTACGGAAATATTCAAAAAATGTGGTATAACATCCCAGTAGAGACGTACTGAAGGGTAATTTCATCCATGCCTAAAAAAATTGAAGTTCTCTTCTTAAACAAAATGCTAATTATACCGGATATTGATTCTCTGACTTGATTGCTAAAAAAGTCATTACTTTTCATCTCTTCCACCAATCTTTCTATCTGCATGTGTTGCTCAGCAGCAACCAAACCAACAGACTCTCGGAAACAACGCCGAAAGAAAACGAAAGCTTTGTAGATTCTTGGTTTAATCTCGGCCCAAAGGAAAATCCTACTTGTATAGGAACCTACCTCGCTGTCTGCTGAACACGATAATATATAAATTACAGATTGACTGCGATAATTTCACATCAAGAAGCATAGAAACATAAAGTTCGGTTACACGTGATCCACACTGCTAGTTTCAATTGTCAGCTACTGTCAGTCAAGCGAGTATCGTACATGGTAATTATCATAAGCTGGTAATCCTCTAAACTCCTTAATCAGGTTTCCGAAATAATAATACTATAAGCCCCCTGTTGATATAGATATCTATTTAATTTCTTTATAAGCGACCCTTTCGCATACATTCTTTTCTGTTAAGTCCTATCAAAAACATCGTGATGTAATAATGTGCTCTGCAGGTGTTCGCAAAACCCAATCCTTTAGACCACGCTCCTGCATACATGTAACATTTGAAATGCCATGGACACGGCCTATTATTATCTTCAATACTTTTTGGGATCTCTAGTTAGCTAATGATAAAAGATTCGACTCAAGCTGCATATGAATTTTGTATCCTTTTTTTTTTTTTGTTCTTTTTTTAGGATAAAAAAAAGTATGGACGAAAGGAAAACTAAAATGACTTTTGACTTAACAGTCTTTTGTTTCTTTGTCAAACAACAAACTATTTTTATATTATGCCTGTAAATTGTTAAAAACTTTAAAAAAAATTTGATCTCAATAAATTTAAATCTTGAAATGATGGATTCCCAAAACATCTTATTTTTCGCTATCTTTACCTGCAATACAATTTATTGGGATGGTAAGCTTTAAAGGACTGGGGTGTTTAATATTCGCTTCGTACCGTTTCCACTTTTCTACTTCCGTTCACTTGCTTGCTTAGTTCAATCAATTTGCGATTGTTAGCAGTTTTCATGTTTTCCCAAATACCGCATAGCTTCATTAATGACCCAAAAAAAAAAAAAAAAAAAAAAAAAAAAAAAAAAAAAAAAAAAANTAATGACCCAAAAAAAAAAAAAAAAAAAAAAAAACAAATCAGTTAACACAAAAGAAATCAACATCAAACGAAAATTGTATTAAATACACATGACAAACAGATACAGAATAATCATTAACTTTGACCTGAATTTTTCTTTTATTTTATTTACTTGTTTTTTTTTTTTTTTTTTTTGCATTTTCACTCAGTTTTATTTCGTTTTTAGATCTTTTCATTATTATTTGCTTTCTTTCATGTGCATAAACATAAGGATTTTATTCGTTTTATCGTATTATCATGGAAACATATGTAGGAGGCGCGCATATGTTTCTTTTTGCTTGCGGGTCTATTGCGGTTTTAGTTTTAGCCATTATTTCAAACATTAAACATCATTTGCGGCCACATTTATGTGCAAAACATTAACGGCATGTTTTAGTTTATATACACACATATATATACAAATATATATATATGTATATATATATACATATATATATATATATATATATATATTCTTTTTCCTTTTTAAATGCAATTAAGCGTAAATATTTATATTAATATGAAATTATTTTAATAATAATTGTACCGTTCGATATGAATGAAAATAATGATTTTAAATTAAATTCAATTTTAATTATTCATGCACGCGTATAAGCGCAACAAGCAGATATTTACCACTCATTATCAAATACGAAATCAATTTATTTCCCATATCTATGTATATAGATATACATATATGTATATATATATATAGGTGTATGCATCTATGCAATAGATGCAACTGTGTACGCGAGAAAGCAAGAAACCGACACTAAATAAATTATAAAATCGTGGTCGAGTGATATATGCCTGATTGTTTACGCTTTTGCACCGTTATATGCTAATTTATAATTGTGGTAGCCAGAGCAGTTAATTTGGCCAATTATTTAATTTTAATTAATTTTTATACCAAATAAATTTCATAAAAAGAATCCTACAATGATCACGTGCATAAATGCCACCATGCTGGTGCAGTTATGGTAAAAGGAACCTTTAGAGTGAAACAATTGTTTACAAATTTTTGGGAAAGTTTGTGATAATAAGAGAATTGCTTTAAAGCGATTCTTAAATGCTTAACATTGCAAGCTCATTCTGTTAGTTGGGGTGGCACTGAATAGTGGTGGCCTGATCGAGACCCCCTTGAAAGTGAACCATTAATCTTCAATACTCATCACTCATCACTGCAAACTTGCCTTCAATGGTATATCAGAGCACCGAAGCCTATTTGAAACGGTCCCAATAAATATTCTACACACAAACACAATGTGATGCAATTTGCTTTAATTTTCAAAGGGTTTTAAAGTTCAGTAAGTTAACTTGGGTATGTTTGTAAAGGGATGACAATCATTTCCAAATACGAAATCTTCAATGTAATCACAAGTAAGACTTTAAGCTGGGTTTGCTTAAGTTAGCAGATTTTCTTTTCTTTCAATTCTATGTTCACACACTTAATAGTTAGTTAATAAGATTTGTATAGCTTTGCCAGCAACGTGACAAACGTTTACCTTCAAATTCATGACAATATCTTTAACCAGTTAACTGTAACGACCTCTTCACCGAAATACTCGTGAAACACAGAGCATGTGTAATCTGAAATTAGGTTGTAATGAAATGACTTGATAAAATTAGAAAAATAATATAGGGAATCCAACAAGGACAGAAGGACGGATTGTTCTTCATAACCACTCAAGTGGTCAATGTGTGTTTCGAATGCTAAGGTTAATGTCATTTATATAGAACTGCTTTAGAAAATCTTTCAAAACTTCCAAAAAATTGAGATCGAAAGCGATATGTGGTGCTTATGTCGACTGGAGAAAAATATTTTCTCAAAATACGTTATTGTGGCAAACACACATTTATAATTCATTCATCATAAAATTTTATAAGGAAATCCGGCAAGGACAGATGGACGGATGGACATGACGCATATATTCGTGGCACCCAGTTAACTAGTTAATAATTAATGTTTACTTGCATCCAAAAAGGTACATATTTCAACTCGATTTTATCTCTTCGAAGGGGTTAAAACCATATCTTCCAAAGCTATTCCTTGAAATCGGTCATGAGTCAAATAAAGTTAAACCGGGCTCATAAAGTGGCTAAGTCGCGTTATGAGTTAAGTGAGAGAAAACGCATTATTGTATTGCAAAAACGGAAAGAAAATAATGCTCGTATTCCTTCCTGTTCCTGTTCGTCAAACAGTAACCAGATTAAGGAAGGAAACCCATCAAAGCACTTTTTTCGTATTTGATCGAAACTTGAACCTTTTTACTCAAATACTGGCCAATCCCACAAAATTCCATTCGATTTTCCATTAGACATACGCAAGTACATGAAATAATTATTTTTTTTAAACTCGCACAGAAGAATAAATCGATATGAAAATACTATGAGAAAACGGCGCCAGTGTTGCAATTTCTACAAGTTTTCAAAATATTTTTTTTTTCTTTTTTAATGTTCAAATATACGCTTAATAATGTTTCGAAGATTATTATTTAACTATCTTTTCCTCTACCAAAAAAAACAATTTCCGAACAAATCCATTTTTTTAAGTCGTTACTGTGGCAACCCTCCCTAATGGTTTGGATCAGTGGAAGCAATTTATAAGATCATGTAGGCACTTTATTTGATCTTTCTTAATTTCTACTCAGAGCGATGTACACGCCCAGTTTCTCGAGTGTTTATCAAGCTTCCAAGAAAAACTGAAAAACAAAAATAGGTTGATAGTCTTCATCAAAGAGTAGGAGCAAAGACTAAGCTCACTAGCGCCGACTAGGTGAAGTTTTTAAAAACAAACCGTTGGTGAACCTTTTGCCTTTGATACAAATATAATATCGAATGATATCTCTAAATAAGTGCATTAGAGCCACTTTGTAACTGGCCTTAGAAACTATTTTTAAAAGATTTTAAATCAAGATTTAAAAAAAAAAAAAACAACTTTGCCTTTTTTCATACTAAGGACATGTTGGCAAATGGATTACTCTTCTATTTCTTCACGCTTGAGTAGGTTCTTCAAAATATTTGCCTCAGGCTTAAGACTATATAAATATAAAGTAGTTTTTGTCTAGAAATAATATCACGCCTCTTTGCAACGTTGCAGCAGTGAATATTCCAAGACATACGGTTTTAAAGGGATCCACTATGTTACTTTAATCAAGAATGTGTATGGCACATAGAATCCCTAAGGCGCATTTCTGAATATTACAAAGGGAAGGGCAACTCTAATCTAGGTCCGTCTAACGTTGATGGTTTCAAAAATATAATGATAATGAAGGAAAAATCTTTAAAGCAGGGCAGAGAGCAGACCGATCGATTTTTATGCCAGGCTTGATATCATCGATGAATCGGAGATTATCGGTCTAGATATACAAAGTGAACTTCAGCTTCAGCATCTTTCGAACTTCCGGGTTGTTAATGATCGGAAGCCAGACATTTCAACCAACTTAAACCATATGTAAGGTGTTTTTGCTTTTCAAGCCATTTGTTTTATATCTAGATGGAATATTGCCAAGTCGACGCAGGGCTTGACATTAAAAATAAGTATTTTTTGAAGGATGTTTCAAGAAAATCCCTTCTACACTTGCAATAAGAGTGTCTGGAACTCAAGAAGGTGCCTACCAATGATTCATGGACATCGATTTTCGAAAAAGTTTGCCTAACAGAAGAAGCTTCACCGTAATACCTTAAAAGAGGCGTTTTTTTTTTATTTTGAGTTTGGACGAAAGTCAATAGAATAATAAAATTTTCCGAGATTATTAGGCATATGATTAAATATAAAAAAAAAAAGGTAATTTTGTAGTAAATATTAAAAAATGTCATTCTCTTGAGGCCTCTTTAATGTAAGAGTCTTCGCGGCCTACAGGCTTTTTTGGCCAAATCTAAATCTACAAAAAAAAATAAAAAATAAAAATTACTTCATCTACATGTCTACAGTCCCCCACTTGAGTGATTTTCAAAATATTGAATTTTAGATCGGATTTTGGAAAATCGTCTACGTGGTACTCTAGCAAATGTTGTTTTGGAGACACTTTAAAACAATCGAGCGAAAAAACGAAAATTATAGGAAGTCTCACATGGGCCATTTTGAGAAATCACGTCTCGAGAAAAGCTTGTTTAGAGCTTATATGCGTGTTGTAGACGTGTTTTTCTATTGCAATAAATTTTGTATTATTTCTTAGCTTTAACGTGCACTCTCGGCATCACAAAAATGACTTTGCACGTTTACACATTCTTCTTCATTTTCTCCCCTCGATGATGTTAAGCTGGAAAGAGTTTTTTTTTTTTGCTTTTGCTACATATGGCAGAGACAGAATCGCACTTTTTATAGTTTAAGTGCATTGACGTGACAGAGAAAATGACCAACACGAGAAATTTCATCCTCAGCATTTTGTTTCGTGACGAAAGCATTAAAGCAAAATTCGTATTGCTCCCAGCTTCATATCTACTCAAGAGTGGTTTCAATAAATCTGTATTAACGTATTTTTCTTTGGATATGCTTTTAAATGAACATAAACTGTTTCTAAAGATAGGTAAATGTGTCAATGTATTGAAGTAGTTAGAAATCATTAGATAAGATATTCGGCTGAAACATGCCAGTATGGATTCGTATCATGCAAATTCCATATAGCAAATACAAGCAGCGTTTTTTGCTTTCTTAAGGATAAGCCTGAAACTTTAAGGAAAAAAATATCTTTAAAATAATGAATTTTTTTCTTTCGCATGCATTCTACAAAGTTCAAAGCATCAGCAAAAGTCAGCAAAAAAAAAGAAAAAAAAAAAAAAAATTCGCAAGAAATTTACACTAGACTCAGGGAACTCTAAAAGTGTAATCAAACGTAAAACGCATGTGCTAACAATTAGTGACTGCTTATTCTTTACGACAGTTACAACGAAGATGAGAGAAAATGAAAAAAAAAAAAAAAAAACACATAAAGCAAATACTAAAAAAGTTGTTAAGCTTTGGTGTAAACTGTTCTCTGAAGATTACATACATTTACAATACATGTTTATGAAAAGTTTAGCTCAATTTCAATTACTAGAGGATAACATAGAAGATTAGTTTAACTTTATAAGGAAAAGCCTTCTTCTAAAAAGACTATTATTTTTTAAATTTTCATTGCGATTTAGTCGAAAAATAATTATGATGTGAGAAATTGAATTTTTTCATTATTGATGAGCGTAATTTGCAATCCAACTTACGAGATTGAATCCAAGTGTAAGATTTTAATGATAAATCTTTAAGAAAATGACAATCACCTCATGCTGAATCTTGTATATATTTTCACCAATCCGAACTAATACTAAAAATTGTAAGGTTTTTTTATCCATAAACATCGATCTATTAGTACCATTATATCGCTCGTAATATCAGAACATCTTAAGTTTGTGCGGATGTTGTGCAATACCAAGAAGGACTTGGGCTAATTTGTTCTTTCATTATACCTAATGATTGAGAGTCATTTTCTGCATCGATTTAAGCTTTTCCGTCCCTCTGTCCTTCTTCTATTCATATGTTCAGATCGCAATTCTATTACGATATTACGATGAGACTTAGTCCAAGGACGAATCCTATTGAAAACGATTTAGATCGAAGCACTTTTTCGACTGTTGCCCCTATAGCGCTTTATTTTTAAAAGTCGTTACATGTGGTGAAGGATATTTAATGGAGGACCGTGACTCCATATAGTGTTTCGCTTGTTTTTACCATGACTTTTCAGATACAACATACATTAAATTTTAGTGCAATATCTTTTCGAAATTGTGGTTACAAACGTGCACTTGTTAAACATGTTTTCACGCACATTATTCTCGATTCAATTCATCATCAAGCTAAGCTTATGATTATCGACTAGTAATGTCCCATCTCTTTATCTTCATTTTAATGTCACGTACGTAAGCTTCCGAATAAGAAACGGCATATACCAGAAGTGACAGGTGGTCGAGTGGTCAGATGGCGCATAGTACCGAGTTTGGCAAAATTGGCTCAGACTTTAATCGGTATAATATACTGACTGATATAAAACAAAAACATAAGCTTAACATACTCTTATCTCTCAGTGATTGGAAAATTGTTGCCATTTTCGTTAAGTTGATCCAAGATCTCCTTTTTTCTTTTGCATCGAAGTTCTTGCCGAGGCTCCTGCTACCACTTGCAGCCAGCTTCAACATGTGCATCAGTAGACCTGATAATAAAAAAATTCCAAGATTCTTTTCTATGCGTTGCGTGGTGTGTATGAAAATTGAAATAATTTCAAAGAGCTCTCTGATTGTCTTAATTAAGAAAAGAAAAAAAAAAAAACAAGTGCAGCAAAGTTTATGCACTCGCTTAAGGTAACTAAGATTCATACAAAAGGTTTTCTTCCTTCTTTTTTTCTTTTTTTTATACAGTTTTAAATTTTATTTTTTTCTAAAAAGGAAAAAAATAATCATTTTTTTTTTTTTTTAAATGGTTTCTTCGATTTTTTGTTTTTTTTGTCTTTTTTTTTAATGAACATTTAGCAGCAAGAAAACGTGTGCAACAAAAAGCGAAGCGAAAAAGCGAATGAAAAGAAAGAGAAAGACTCTATATACGATGTAAACATTTATCTTTGTGCCAACTTTCAACAGTTACACATGGTTAAATTACATCGAGACAGGTTTTCAAAGTATATTTCGCTTCAGTTACTGCAAACCATCCATTTGTCTTGTTTTCCTGTTTCGAGTTAATGTATTTTCGTTGCAATTTTCAACTAAAAGACATTCATTAGGTGGCAAAAATCATGTACGTATGAGCCAACAGTACGTATACACATACATTTATATATATAAATATATATATACTTATGTGCCAGTATACGTTTACTACTGGTTTTGTTACTATTCCCTCAATTTATTATTGTTTGTTGTCTAAAAACTTGCAACGCATATACGTACATACACTTTTGGTAACGCTATCATATGTTTGATAAATAATTGAATATCGTTACGAAAACACCTGATGCTGCTTTATTCTCGACAATTTACTGCGAGAGCGTTTTTCACTTCAGAATAAAATACAATGATTTATGATGTGTATGGAAGTAATTACGTACATATAAACGCACATCGTACATATATGCATATAGATGTGTGTGTCATACATACATTAAGAATAAATACGTCGCTATTTATACCTTTGGTTAGAGTAAAAGGTCGTTCACGGCTGTTATATTATCCACTTCACCAAGGCACGCATATACAGTTTGAATGAAAAGTTCGCGAGCTGAGATCAAGCGACATTTTTTGATACAAGTATTGATAATAGATTGCCGTAATTCTAATTACTTTGATCACATATACTTGAATACGTCTAACTAGGCTCCTTGAAAAGACTTTTTCATTCATCTGCACCTAGCCAGAGCCATTGTCTCAACAAGTAACTGTCGGGTTATACCAAATCAGGAAAATAGAATGGATCTGTCAGAATCGTTATGTCCAGTTTAGTGATCTTTTTCCATATCCCCGCAATCATAATCTTTTTTACATATAACTCGCTCGACTTTCAACGACATCTGACAAAGAAGTCGCCTTTCAAAAAGCAGAGATTTTCCCCACGACGTAACCTCATTTTACGTAACGTATTTATAGGTAAATAAGAGGAAAAAAAGAGAAAAAGTTTGTGGCCTTAACAGACCCTTAACCTTGGCGATGGTAATTCTGTAATACCTGTAAACACTGACAGTCCATAGAAAACCTTTGAAAATCGGCCAAAAATTCCGCAAAAACTTCACTTATTTTGCGATAGCACTTAGATCAACGGCATAACGTTTCGTACGCTTTTGAAACTTTTGATTGTGTTTATGATGAAGGTACCTACAGCCATGATCCGTCCTTTTACCGTTCACTAATCTTAAGAGAAAGCAACGCGGTTTCGAACTAAATTCCATAGCAATAATCACAAAAAGTTTGCGAAACGATTTTCACTTCATTTCAATGTCTTGCGACTTACGATCTTTGTGTGATGTTATTTAAAATCAAAAGCAAAAGCAAGCAAATGCTTTGCTCTTTTTTTCTTCAAAGAATTTCGATATTAAAAACGCTCTGCACTCTAGCCGACCAATACTTCATAAAGCTGATGAAACTCTGCAAAGAAGGGCATTGCAGAGCATCGATCCAGAATTTAATAAACAATTTTGGACAATGACTTACATACACAAACATGCACGGTCTTTGAATGAACGTGAGCGGACAGTGAAAAATTTCATGAATCAAATTTATTTCCGCGAATAGCTGATGAAAGCTAATGAAATCGAGCCATTTTTAAAGAGGTTGACAATGAGCGATTAAGCGATGACTGGATCATTATGATCGGTAGTCATGTGCAAAAAACACGTGAATGAATCTGCCCGAAAGATGGCAAAGCCTAAATTGACTCCACATAAATTGATGCTGTTGATGCTTTAAAGGAAGCCGTGTCTCATGATTTCTTCCAATTTCCACACTCAAAACTCCACAACTGAAGTAAACTGCCAAGAAATAAAGAAACAATAGGGAAGTGAAGGATGCCAACTGAAAGACATTGACGCATTCATCGCAAAACACTGGCCTGACCATATTCTTCCACAAGTTGCTTTGCTTTCTGCAGGACTGCCTTAACGGTTTGAATCAGTTTCTCCCTTAGAAATAATTAGAGTTCTCGAAAGATGTCATAATATTTTCACCCGAAAATTGACAAAGGTTTCTCGATCAAAATGGTTTAATATATATATATATACTAAAATATAAAAATAATAGATTTAAGGTTTTGCTTAAATTATATCACAAACTCTTCGCTTAAAGCAAAATTATTATACGTTTTGTTCTATGCGTTTGTTATCTATGCTGTCAAGGTGTAGGTTGTAATTTCGAAATGAATGAGAAAATATGAGAGCAATTAAAGTTTATATTGATAGAATTCTTTGCACACTTTCTTTCAGATTTGTTTTGTAAATTGTTCTCCCTTTTGAAATAAATTAACTTCAGTCACAACTCTGACAAGAAAGCTTCGTTGGCCAGAATTTATGGCACCATTTGAAACATTTACTCATATGCGCTCCTAAATATTTTCAAAACGATTTATTCCAATTATTAATGCTCTACAACAACAACAACAATAATAATAATAATAATAACAAAGACACCATCAAATGAATATAAGTAACGGGCATCATAACGAGCAGAAAGTTTAATAAAATAAAAATAAATAACAAGTTTTGAATAATACTAATAAAAAAAAAAAAAAAGCAACAACAACAATAATAATAATAATAATAAAAGCTTTCAAAATTTTTGGCGAAGCGAATCAAAGATTAAAACAAACACAAATAAACACACTTGTCGTTTTATTGTTGTTACTCGTGTATTTATACATAAAAATGTGTGTGTAGGTTTCTATATCTACTCTCT
This sequence comes from Glossina pallidipes, assembly GCA_000688715.1. Classification (NCBI taxonomy): domain Eukaryota; kingdom Metazoa; phylum Arthropoda; class Insecta; order Diptera; family Glossinidae; genus Glossina; species Glossina pallidipes. The sequence goes on along the minus strand of KK499933.1, from coordinate 409,485 downwards.
TCCCCTAGATTAGAGTAAAGAGTATAATATGAACTATATATATATATATATATATATATATACATGAGCAATATTATTTATGAATTATTTAACTTTTTATTGTAGTTATTGTTGAATTAGAAAAGTATATGAAATAGATATACATACACATTCACATATAGATACTTTTGCATATGTATGTTATATGCA
>KK499933.1:345235-409044 GCA_000688715.1 Glossina pallidipes | reverse complement strand
TTCCGAGGACGCATTATTATGGGCATTTCTAAGTTTTATATGTATTTGAGAAAGTTACGAATTGCTGCAGATATGAATCAAATAAAAAGACAAAGACACTTACATGCACAGACATACGCATATGCAAGGAAATAACCTATGGTTCTCATTGTATATCATACAGTCATACAAAATTTTTGTATTGCATTTGATATTTTATGTGCTTATGTGCGCGGTTGTGTGTTTATATAAGTGCGCTTGAGTGTATGTTTATAGTCGTGAATGCCTACCAATACAATAAAGCATAAACGGCATTAAGTCAAATAGACGGACAGACAAAAATAGTCAACTGAGCGCCAATTCATTGCTTACAAAACGAAAATGAATCTTTCGTTTGCCAACAACTTTAACCCTATTCAGCACAAATTTTTAACAATAATGATTTGATAATAATTTATTAAAATCCCAATAAAAGAAAAACTTTTACATCTATGTGCACGATTGTGCCTGCCGTCACTTGATAGCATTGCTTTCAGAGAAATGCTTTACATGAATGCGCCTGCCACCTGCCTGCCCTTCAGAGGACAAATGGGTTTATATATATATATCATATATAATATATGTCGCAGATAGATACCCTGAAAAGTATTTTTATAGCATTGATTAGCATGCAATATCTGCAAGTCAGTTAGTCATATTATAAGGGTGGATGTCAACTTAATGTCTAACATTTTAAGCAAATATTTTGCATAGAAAATTTGATCGATGAAGTTAAAATTTGAGAATTGAAGCCAATCGCGATTATTTTCAAAATCAGGTGATGGTAAACAAACACAATGAAAAACAGATAGAAACATTACGTTAAATACGCTACATCGCTTAATATGATTACTCATGCAATGATTTTTCAACATAAAGCGCTGCATGGAAAGGGATCGAAAAAGTCATGCGATGCTTATTCATTCGCAACAGGGATCATCCTTCGGCCGGTTGGTCGCAAGTATTAAGCATGGGCACACGGACAGACAAGCTGAATCGATCGAAATGGTGGGTCTATCTCAATCTATTTCTGATGTTGCCTGCTTACGCACAAACTTAAGATAAATTTCCGCCACAAGCACCTTGAAGTATAACAGAGCTAGCACGGTCAAGATTGGTCATACCTTGAAAAGAAAGTGAAAATTTAATAAATTCGAAAAAATTAAGTCTTGTCGGCTTATAAAGATTTATTCTTTTTTTTCTTTCTAATCACATTCAGGCGGAAAGTGTTCAAGAACCTTCGCACTTTTATTTAGTACCTCACAGCACTTCACTTCACACAATGCATTTCGTCGAAGCATTCTATCTTGATCCTATGTGAAAATTTACGCTCTATAACAACCCTTAGATGGGAGGAGCGCCATAAATAAAAAAGTACGCTTCGCTGCGATATGAAGCCTTACTTCTCATAAAAAGCCCAAAGGGATCCAAAGGATAGACTTGTATTCTCCGCTCTTAGCCCCGTAAATTTGGATGTTAATTCCATATTTTGTTACCGTAAAAAGGTTTTCTTATTGTTTACGTGTGAAGGAATTAAAAGATAAAAGAAAAGAAGAAGAAAAGAGAAGAAAAGAAGAGAGAAAATGAGAAATATTAAAAAGTCAGATTTGTTTCATGTAATGAATGAAAGACTTTGTTTATTAAAGATATTACGGCTTGATCCGACTTGTTTTCAATATAGTGTAGTCGCCTGGCCAAAACATGTCCATGTTCCAAATTTCCTTGAAAATTGAGACTTGAAATTCGAATACAAGAATACATAGACAGGCGTAAGGCAGATTAGACAGACTCGCTCTGAATCGGTTGATATAATAAAAGTTATGTCAATCTCCCTTAGATCTATCTCGATTAGCAGATGTTCTTATTGCTCCAAAAATACGTATAATACGTGTATGTATGCATGTGTGTGATCATATATATATATATATACACATAGGTGAAACCTATTGAATTTAGTTATCGATTGATATTGAAATTCTGTAGAAGACGAATTTCTTATTTTCCTTTTCCATTATTTAATAACCTGTACCTGAACAACTTTTAATATAAAGCAAAAAAAATCTTAAGTTGAGATATTATCGTTTTCAAGCAAGAGTATTTTTTTGTATTTTTTTTTTCTTTCATTTTCTTTAATACAAAATTTTAAGATTATTTTATTTGATTACTTCAGGGCCGTTTCTTTTTTCCTTTCCTTTTTGGTATAATATATGTACCTACACGTATCAAATTGAAATACCTTGACTTGCAGTCATAAAATTTCTGACCTCAGCTTAACAGAAAAAAAAAACTCAAGCGATTACAATAATAATTTATACAAATTTACCGGTTTTCGATAAAAGGGTGCGGCATTAAAGCTTTGATTTCGTTTAAGATTGATGCTGTTATAATTTTCATATACTTTTCAAGCGAAAAAAAACACTTTGCGGTTACAAAAAAAATACGAGTTAACGTAAACTTAAGTAAATAAAAACGAGATGACTTAACGAGCCATAAGAACTATTTACGGATACTTCCCAGTCAAAGTTTTATTTAAAGCTTTTTATTTAATTGAATTAACTGGCATCGGCCTATCTGTGCTCCTGTCAATTGCGGGCGCATAGACGGTCCCTAATCTTATCTCAGCTAAATAACAAGCTAAAGTCTCTTAGTTATAATGGACAGTATTTTTGATATTTTCTTCCGGCAAAAGGTTTTTTTCTGATGAGGTTTTGGCAATACTCGCCATACAGTTCCACTAACGTCACGTGGAATTCATACAGACTAACTTGTCTTAATTTTCGGAAAATATACGATTTCCCCAAAAAAAAAAGAAAAGTCAATTTTACTAAATAGCTATCTAATATAAATATTTATTCTATTTTTTACGCTCTTACTTTAGCTTTCTTTCCATGAGTTTTTTCACATTTTCCTTAAACATCCCTTTCTTTATCCGTTCTTCTTTATATGATAACGTACGACATTTCTACTGCGAATCCTATAACGCCACTGTAGAACTATCGCATCATTGAATAAATTGCTGGTCTTGAACAAATGTGACAAAACTGTTATCAAACCCATAGGTGATGGCAACTCTGATCCGATATGTGTCAAAACTTGATGACATTCTGGCAATTAATTTAAAAATGGCCGTTGTTTCTTTGACATTCCTTTTTTGGTCACTTTGGTCGGCTTTCGCCGATTTCTATCCAATCGCCTGATCGCCGATTTGACTCTGGGGTGTAATAATAAATTTGTGATTCATCCATTGTCGCCTTTTGCCTGAAAAGAACCATTTAGATTTTGCTTAAACAGCGCCCTAAACCATCGACACGCCCTTGCCAAAAGTAGGCAAACGCGGCACACTGCTCGAGCAGAATTTTGTCATGGGCAGATGTTCAATCAAAATAGTAAATACATCACTTTCCGAAATCAGTTATCTCCCGTAACTTAAGTTTTCAGTTCCGAAAATGATTTAATGTATTTGAGATATCCTCCGAATTCGGGCGACCGTGTTTAAATTCAGCATAGCAGTCATCTAAAATCGTATGAGTCTATCGACGGTGATTCCTTAGAGAAGAAATTCCGCTTTTTACAGAACTAATACTAACGGGTACAGTTCACTCATATCAAGTAAACAAGTTAAGCACAATAAGTAAAAATGTAGTCATAATTAACAAGATTGTATTGACGAACACACACACACACACACACAACACACACACTTTACTCTGTTGCAATAAATTTTTCTTATCTATAATACAGACTAGGGGTAAGACATCTGGCTCTCACCCAGAAGACTAAGGGTCGCTTTTCGATCTAAAAGATCATACTTGCACTCGCACAGAATGCTAACAATTATCTCAGTTAAAACTGCTTGACAATATATGATAAAAAGTATTAAAGGTGATAAACTGTTCTACTCATAATTACTCTTGAATAGCTTGGTGTTCAAGTGACTTGCCAGTTAGTCTCAATTACAAGTACGAAAATGAATATCGATAATGAAATTTTCGTTCTACTCACAAAAGAAATAACAAGCATTCGATTTTCTCCCATCAACACGCCTCATACAACTTAAAAATTAAAAATATAATTAAATTTTAAGGGATCTCTTATCAATTGCTAATTGGACGTTAAAAATCTTATCAGCATCAACAAATGCACTACACCCTACTATATCATAATTTGCTTATCTTAATGTAATTTCAGTCTTATACTCGTACTTCGGTATAAGCATTGGGACACTGCTTCAATTTTTGCAGCACCAAACTAGATATGTATAGCCTATCGCAGACTTTCATTAATTTCAGTCGGAAAAAATTCCACAAAGCGTACCTCAACATTGGACCTATTCGCCTTTTCTATAATCGCTAGCGTAGCTTAAACTTCAATTCAGATCAATATTTCATATAAGTTACATATCGATTCACTTAGACGTTGATACAGTAGCACGTCTTGATAAAACACTTAAGTTAACGACACAAGTGTGTAGGAAATTTCTAAAGTTGACTACTCTTTGTTCTTTCTGTTTTCTATGCCAACTGTGTGAAAAACACCCTATACTCTGTACAAGGCGATTAGATTATTGCTTAGGATGATACATTTCCTATCTAAAGATTTCGACAATCTTTAGCTTATACTTATTTTGACCTTTTGGAACGTTCAGGAATTGCCATCGCTACGTCCATGCAAAATTCTGAAGCAACTTAACAGCTTTATTGATGTCATTTTCAGTAAGAAGAAATTTAAATTTGATGTCCATCGATCAATTCAGTTAATTCAAATATATAGTAAAGCGCCGAGCATTCGCTGCAAGACGACCAAGTTTATAAAAGTCATTTGACGTTTAATGTTTGTCATCAGTAAAACAATTAAAAAGCACAATTTGCAATTGATAATAACTGGACAACGATTAAAGTAGAGAAAGTAAATACGCGGACGTGGCTTTCACTCTCTATCGCATATTAAATAGAAAGTCATAGTTATCTAAAGAATTTCTTAACCATATGAAGAATAAAGAGCAAGCAAGAAGAGTAAGAATTTTAATGAAAATATTTATTCTGAAATTATTCATCATAGATGTGTGTGTATGTGTATATATTTTTCGCATAATTAAAAATATTCTTTTTCCCTGTTTTCAGTTAACGGCAAATGGTACCTCACATTTCTATACGCCAATACCGGGAGGTTTCCCGCCCGGTGCCGCAACCTCCGCTCCAGCTCACTTTCATAGCGGACCTCATGGACCACATTTGCAAACGCAGCCGCCACAGTCAGGAACGCCGCAGCCCCAAACACCGCAACAACAACAGCAACAACAGCAACAACAACAACAACAACAGCAGCAGCAGCAACAGCAGCAGCAATCAGCGTCAAATGCGCAGCAAAGTTCGCCAGCTCCACAACATTCCGCCAATCATTCACCATCATCGCCAAGTAATTATCACAAAGATGAACGTACACAAAGACAGCATACAAAACTATTACGAAAATTGGAAAAGCAAAGGGAATACAGTAAGTTTTTACTTCATTCGTATTGCTATAATAACACCCTATAAAGTACATTATCAACGAACCATTTATCCTCTAGATTCTGCTGTTTCAACGCCAGCTCATTCTCCTTCTCCACGACGACATGAAAATCAAATGAATGGGCACAACAAAAATAATATGCGTTCACATCAGAACACCAGTCACCATAATCAAAATAATCATGGACGTAAAACAAATCAACGCAATAGTAATTCGAACAATAATCACAATTCAAACAGTCGCACGGGTGCGAGTTCTGTAATGGGTTCTTCCGAAGACGGTGAAGACAATTCATCGATGGGCGGTATCACGGCCGATGACGACGAAGAGGAAGACTATCAGAATGCGATCATTGAACAATTATCCGCCATACAAAAGCCTGAAGTCACCGATGTAACATCTCGCTCGGCCAAAATCATTTGGGAAGCTCCGCCCTGCCTCAATGAGACCACGCATCAACTCATTAATATGAGGGAATTACGTTACAATGTCTTGCTCAGTGATCGAGCCAAGGAATGCAAATATAAAAGTCTGTATAAAGGTTCCTCTTACGATTGCATCGTCCAGGATTTACAGCCGGGCCAGGAATACGTGGTACGTCTCCAGGTGCATTATGAACATTTGCAAGGCAATGCCTCGGAGCCCACCGAATTCACTACGCCCGCTTGTGAACCCGATCAGCCTTCACCTCCTCGCTTGGTTATGCGCACAAAAAACTCTCTGCATTTACGTTGGACCAATCCAGCCTCGAATGGCTCCTCTATTCAACACTACTTACTTGAGTACGACGAAGGTAAAACTGGAGCACCCGTTGCAGCCGTTCAGTCCGCTATAAATTTCGTCGAGGCTGTGAAATCGAAAAATAAACAGTATATAATGACTAAATTGCAACCCTCAACCGTATACAATTTTCGCCTGGCAGCTGTCAATGAAATGGGTCCATCCTTATATTCGCATATTTGCTCGTACAGCACAGCCGATAATCCGCCGTCGGCCCCTAAACCTCCTACCTTACAAACTGCCAGCTCTTCTGCATTACGCGTTGTGTGGGAACGCCGCCAATCGGACGGTGCGGCATGTGTCTATGTCCTACAAATGCAGAATCGTGAATCGGGACATGGTTACCTAAATATGTATAATGGTCCTGATTGCTCATACGAGTGCTGTCAGTTAAAAAGGGCAACAGTATACTACTTTCGTTTAAGAGCAGAAAATGAAGCGGGTGCTTCGCCTTGGTCAAACGAAGTGACTTACAAAACTGCCGCTGAACGTCCAGGCCGACCAGGAAAACCGCAAGCCAAAGGTAAAATTCACGGTACCCATTTTCGGGTGCGGTGGGAGCCACCGTCCGACAATGGTGGAGTAGACGTACAGCGATATTTTCTTGAAATTAATGCTGGCGGTGTAAAATTCGAACGCATTTATTCTGGAGTTGAGCCTGAAACCACTTGTGATCGTTTGCAACCAGGTACTACTTACCAGTTGCGAGCCTCCTGCGAAGGCCCAGGTGGCATCAGTCCCTATTCCGAGGTGAGTCACATAACTTCTGAACCCATTGTACCTGCCGCTCCGCCTCATCCATATTACGATAATCCGCCCGGGCCTTACGCAGCTGTGCTTCGCCTAGAAAAGCCCGAATACAATGGAGGGGCACCTATTCTGGAATTCGAACTGCAGTTACGCAAAATAAAGGACTATACGGGATCTGAGACTGTGTGCGCACCTCAAATTATTTACAAAGGCAAAGATGCTTATTGTGTGGTTAAGGATTTGCAACCGGGCTGCACTTATGAAGTACAATTGAGAGCAATTAATCGAATTGGCGCTGGTGCTTGGTCGACATGGTTTCGATTTGCTTCAGCGGCGGCTCCTCCCAATTCGCCTGAAGCTCTCCGAGTCGTAGTCAAATCCTCCACTCATTTGCACGTCAGTTGGCAAGAGCCAAGCAATTGTGGCGGTGCACCTATAATTGAATACCGTCTAGAAAGTGCCACCGCTCCTGCCACAGCCCTTACTGAAGCGTCCGCTTCGCCTCCGCCACCTTCAGCAGCCTTTCATCCCTGCTATCAGGGTTTGCAAACAAGTACAGATTTGCGCAATTTGATGCCTTTTACTTTATACTATTTTCGGGTCAACGCCTGCAACATGGCTGGTGTAAGCAAGTGGTCACCTATGGCAAATGCCCAAACTTTAGCTGCTGTGCCGGCTGCTCCTCAAATTAAAGATTTCGAATTCACTTCAAACGAAGCCACTCTCCGATGGATTGCACCCGAATGCAATGGCTCCATCATCACAAATTATTCCATCGAATGTGCCGACCAAACAATAACTACGCCCGATGCCAATACAGAATATACAATCGGTGATTTGATGCCGGAAACGGCCTATAAATTTCGCGTGCAAGCTGTTAATGCTATAGGTCCTGGTTCCTATTCACCGTACGCCAAACTTACTACATTGCCGTCGCCTCCCATACCGCCGCATTTGGAATGTTCAGGCATGGGGCACAATTTCATTAAACTCAAATGGGGTGATGGCCGCAATTTAGATTTCACCAAGTTTTACGTAGAAATGTATGTGCAAAGGGCCAAAGAATTTCAGGTAGTATACTCGGGCACAAATTGCATGTGCAAAGTAAACAAATTACAGGAACGTACCGCCTATACATTTCGCATATGTGCTGGAAATGATAAGGCTGGCGTTGGCGAATATTCCGAAGAGTTTATATTCTCCACTTCAACCACTTTGCCTGCAAGCATTAAAGCACCAAGAATTGCACAAAATATAGGAATCGGTGGATCTTCGTCCGGTCTGAACAGTAACGGTGGTAATGTACCCAACAGTGGCTCATCATCCACCAATAGCAATATAATACCATCAGGCCTTCTGCCCGAAACTCCTAGTTTTATTACTGGTTTCGGTAATTTGATGCTCGGTGTTCCTGTTACATTGGAATGGCAGCATTCAAAGAACACCTTTACAGATCGAGTGGAATATATGCTGCAGTATGCGATTGGCAAAGATGTTGAATTTAAAAAAGTGAGTAACCCGTTTTGAGTCTAACTTTTTTAATTCAAGTTATAAGTGAATTCGAAAATTTGGTTTACTTTGCCTCCAATCTCTCGATTATAGTAACGATGTTTACTCCAACTTTTTACTTTCAGATCTACCGCGGCGGTGAGACCAAGTTTACTATTGAAAATCTGGAACCGGGTGGTATCTACCAGTTTCGTGTTTGTCCCATACGCATTACGAACAACGGAGAAGACCTGGCGGGTGCTTTTACGACACCATTCCGCTATCAAGTGCCACAGTTGCCGTCACTGGACGAGATCGATGGCAATATATTGAATAATGCAGCAGCAGCGGCCGGAATGTTCGCTAGCATGAATGCCAACCACGCAAATGGACCATGTCATGGTCATGCACACCATCACGTTCATCATTCTCATCATGCGAATCATCACAGTCATCATCACAACCCACACACGCACCATAACAGCAGGCCACACAATAGCACGTCTGGTTCAACGTTGCATCATCGTTCGGTATCAGCTTCAGCTACTTCGGGCACCAGCTCAGGTGTTGGTTCCAGCAGTAATGCTACCAACAGCAGCAATAACAACGCTAACAACAACAACAGCTCAAGCAATACTGCGAATAACAGCAATACTTTACTTATAGGCAGCAATGCAATTGGTTTTATACCACTGGGCACTATGGCTAGCGAATTGGCTGCCAGCTTTGCCGGTTGTGATGATCCTCACTATCATCACCATCACCATCATCATCATGCCTTTCATGACAACACCAACACTCACAAGCATTCCTCTCCTTCAAGTAATGCAAATAGTAATAGTAGTGCCCAACAACATCAATCGGCCGCTTCACTAATCGCCGCCAGTGCCAATCAATTATTTGCCAATAATCCAATCTTACTGCAAGCTGCCGCCGCAGCCGCCAATAATCATTTGAATGCCGTCGGTCATCATCATCATCATCATGCTCAAAATGCCGGTGCTCTAAGGCGGTTTGTTACTAAACTTTCATCGGTCTACTCGAATCGTAAACGTTTTACTGATCAAGAGAAGGCTGTCATCTTCATGGTTTCGTTTTTATTCTTCACCTTTGTATTTGCCACATTAGTTAAAATGTTTATGCGTTAACCAACACGACTATCGATATTAGACGGCAATCAAGTGAGATTGCTTTAATAAAATCCTTAAAAACGACAAACAACAATAGCGAGAACAAACAGAGGAGAGTGCATCACTTTATTCCCTAACAGGTTCTATTTTACTGGAACGCGGATGGATGAGGGAGGAATAAGTAGAGGAGGAGAATTTTTATTTTTTATTTTTAAATAAGGTAACCATAAAAAAAAAAAACGATCTAATGAACGGTTTCAGTATATGTCTTAGAAACACAAACATTCCAATTTTTAAAGTGCTTCAACAATTAATTAACTTTCAGTATTTCTTATATAATTTTCTTCTTCCTCTGCAAACATGCCATCTTACTTACGTACATACATTTTCCATTTTAAATATATATACACTTGTGTGAGAATATTGATAATTAATAATTTCCCATAGTTTCTGTCTTTCAAATACCGGTCAACACCGTGCTCTATACATGTTTTCTTTTTTTTTTTTTTCTATTTAAGAGGTTTTTAAGCAGTTTAAGCAACACTTCACACACATTTTGTACGAAAGTAAAGGAAAGGAAATAAAATCAGTCGGTGGTACACATAGAAATTCTCCATCCTATTTACTCAGTAAAAGAAAGGAGAAATGTTTCAATGTGATTTTTCTTCTTGCGTGCGTGTAATTGTTTAGAAAATAAATTAAATAGAAAATGGATAAGGTTTTGGAAGACGAAGTAATTGTTTAAAGTGAATAATCGAAAACACTTGAAAACCGTTCCAAAATACCTGAAGAAACACACACCTGAATATGAAAGTCTAAGACACCTTCATAGGCTAAATATAAAAACAGACTTAAACGCCCATAAAAGTAATTTTCAATATTCTTCACACCAACTTGGTCAATATCGAAGACCTCTTTGAATTTGATGTTAAACCATTGTATCAAATTATTCCAAAGCTTTAAAATGAGTATAAGGATTCGTTCCAGTCGAGTTATCAATTGACTTTTCTGAGTGACTTTCATGAAATGTTTTCCCTAAAGAGAATTTTCCCCAACAGCGACGTGCCATTCCTACTCAAATGATTTTCCAACATTTGAAAAATTTTCAAGCAATATTTACCAACCAACCCATTTGATAATCAAATCAGAGTTTCCGAAATTATGAGCGATTTTAAGCAAGTTATTCAGTTCATTCCATTCCAAACTATGTAATACATCAGGTCTTTTCCACTTGCATGCTAAAGATGCTCTTAGTTATGTGGTTGAGAAATTAAAAGAAATGCAAAAACATTCAAGAAATTTTAGCTTCAACTTGTGTGACGTTGTGTGTGTCGCTAAGAATCAAATTTAAATAACGAAATTGCTTTAATGACAAGAATTGCTTTCTCTACTTTTGCACATTTTTATTTCGATAGGAGCAAGGATCCCATCACCTAATGCATCAGAATAGATAATTATGTAATGGAAAGTTTACTAAGAGTCCAAACCAATCACTAACGAAATCGATCGCTTACTTTTTTAACCTCTTATTACCCTTTGAAATGTTTTAGCAAAACAAGGAACTTCCGCAATGAACTAACTAATCTCGCCTTTAATTATTAAAATTCATACATCTCGCTAAAGTAGGAATTCTTCCCTGAACCAACACTGGACTTGATTGGTATACTTACAATTATTCCATATAGCAAAAATTAAAAACATTTGTACACCGGTATACACCGGTGGACAAATGCTCTTCTACGATGCATGAAAGTAATATTCTGCACAACACTGTTGAAGAACATCAACACTATCCATATGCCAGTTAATTAATCGATATATATATATATATATATATTTTTGTTACTTTCATTTCAGTTTTTACAAACATGTTTACATAGATATATATATATAAAAATTTCTCTATATAATACATATGGGATTGATGTTGAACCCTAAAGATAAAGATAATGCTAAGGGTTTTATAAGAATTTAAAAAGATATATTTGTATAGACTCTTTATAGTCACACACATACATATATATATATATGTATATCGCTTGCTGTTATCTATTCTAAACAAATTTAAATTAAAATAAAAAAAAAAAAAACCTAACGAATCAACTCAATTAAATGTTTTTACTAAGCATATATGTATCCATGTTGTCCAATGTTTGTGTGCATTCATATATGCAAATGATGTTTCGAAAAACTGAAATTCAATTTTATTTTATTGTTATTTTTATATATTTATTTATTAATATAAAGAAAGAAAATGTTTTATTTTGCTTTTAACAAATTGTTGTCGCTTAGAATGTTTTTGTGTGAACTTAATGAATTCCATAAATATTTATATAGAAATAATTGATTAGCATGAATATATTTGAATAAGTGATTAATTTTTACTTTCTTTTTTTTTTTTTTTATGAAATTATTTTCATTTTCCTTTTATTATTCATTACCGCAAAATCAGAGCATACACAGATTATGTTATTTCATTTGTAGCATCCAGAAACAAGCGTTCAAAATTTCATTATACTGGATATTGGACAGCAGGTGGTGACAAACGCAAATTTGCTGCATTAGATATTTACTTCTTTTTTTTTTTTTTTTTTTCAAAGACACCGTTCAGTTCATATAAACATTGAAACTGTAGCCACACTCTCCGTCCTTTTGTCTCTTAGGCCTTTCAAGCGCGTAACGATACAAGGTTTAGAATTTCGTTTGTGCAAATTTGATGAATAAAGATTACGATGCTTCGCTTTACTCTCAAATTTGAGTAACTTAGGGGGAAAAAAATTTAAAAAACACCTAACATAATTAGACTGCTTTTCATTTATTCGCATAAACCAATGAATGACTGCTTCATCCGAGAAGAGCTTCACACAATTTGTGATTTGTATACATTTCTTAGGATTTTGAATAATCGAGTACCGTCCTAAACTGACCAAACTGACTGCATAAAAATGAAATGAAAAAATGAAAATGAATCAATAATCTTGAGATATAATCGCATTTACAGGAGAGAGAAAGAGTTAGTCATCAAGTTGATACCCTAATTAAAAATTCGAGAAGTACCATGAAATGGAACGAAGACTAAATGAGTCTAACGAATATATGGCCATTATTGTATCGTGGTTACCAAACATACTAGTCTTTTAAATTCTTACCATTCATTGTATTATACATCTCTTCATGTACGGTACACTAGGTGGGAAAAAAGAAGGTATTCAAATCGGAAGATATGGAGAAATTAAAAATTTGCGATATAAACAAACATTTTTGTAAACTTCTTACCTACGTAGAAATAAATCGAGTTTAAGTTGCCTTAGTCGCATACCTAAAGAATAAAACTGAATGTTGACCTTGATCGAAACGGCTTAATAATAATAATAAATTTAAGCATCAATTAAAAAGGAAGTGGTTCTTTTTGCTATTGTGAATTTGAAGAATTCAATCAGAAGATGGATTAGCTTCCAACAACTGTTGAGTAAAATTTTATCAAACTATCCTTCGACTATTCACTCAGCTCAAACGTTCGATCATTTAAACGATCAATGTAGGCGTAAGAATGATTAGTGCAAACCTTTTCCTAAAGACTAGCGAATGAATTCTTTTATGTAAATTAAAATTAAAAGTTCAACTAGCGTATGCTAATTGAAAAGCAATACGATAACTTCCTACTCCTACGACTCCAGTTCACGTCTTAATCGGGTATCGAGTAACTCTAATGAAGAACTTACTTAGTCTTAAATTAAAAATGGAACGAGTATCTGTTGAATTTACTTAAGATCAACATCAACAAGAACTTTTCAGCTAAATGACAGAAATGATTGCTATGAAGATCCCTAAAGAGTATCGAATACATATATTTATCGTATGGTAAGAGTTAGAGCTGTGTAATGCCAAAAGAATTCCTTGCGGAAAATGGAGTGAGGCAAAGTGACCTATAATCCGCTAATCTAAGCGCAACAAAACAATTTGCTACGAAAATTCGTCTAAATCTGCTTATATTCTTGATTCAAGTCAATAAGATGTGTGTTAAAGAACGAGAGGCTCCCTGGCGACACACGACATAAATGGAATTTGAATTTTGAAATCAATAATCGAAATGTGCAAAATTTTGCATTAATCGATTTATAAGGTTTTGCATCGAACCAGAAAATATATTCATATATTCCGATTTCCAACGATCTAACACAACGGATAAGTGCGTAGTGTTAACTCCCTTAAGTCCCGTTTTACTATTGCTCTGATGTCAACATAAAATGTTTTTTTTTTTTTAGTAAATATTAAAATATTTATAAAATTATTTTAATCACAATATAATGTAATATAAAATAAGTGTAGTAAAATTTTTTCAAATAACTCTAGTTATTGCTCTCTCTCTCTATTTTCAATGCTTTTTTCTCTCTTTTGCCGTTTTATGTTAAATATCTTACGTGCACATAAACGAAAAGAAGCGTACATACCCTGTGTACATATTTATAGGAAATTTTCATTTTTCAATCATTTTCTCCTTTTCATGTTTTATTATATATATGGAAAACAAAAAAAAAAAAAAACAAGATTTTTAATGCATATAAATGAATACAAATATTATGTGAAAAATTTAAAAGAAAAAAAAAAACAAAGAAAATTTAATTAAACGAAGAGATTTTTATAAAAAAAAAAAACAAAACAAAACTGAAACTCCTCTATCTGCATACACTACTACTACTATTACTACCAATACTTGTAAAAAAAATCAAGGGAAAAACCTTAAACACATTATTTGCTCGATAACTTTTTTCACTATTTCTCTCTCCTTTAAAATATTTGTTAAAATGTAAGTAAATCTATAAACCGAGATATATATATATATATATAACACGTATATACGCATATATACAACATTAATGTATACATGTATGTATGAGAAAGAAACTTGTATTTAACAGAAAAATGAAGCGTCCTTGTCCTTAAAGAGATATTTTAACATATAATAATAATAATAATAATAATAATAACAACAACAACTATACATTTGATGTTAAACAGTGACTTGTGTGTCTATATATATATATAGATACACATGTACATCCGTACATTTATGATAGACAAAAAACAGAAACAGAAAAAAAAGTGTTATTTAAAATCTAAAGAAAATTTGTATAAAAATCACGTAGTAACTAACTAAAATCTTTGAATTTAAATTCATAAAAAAAAAAATTAATTCATCGAAAGAATTTTTTTTTTTTGTTCACATTATTATGATCATGATGTTTAACGATTGTCAAGAATTTTATTTTGTTAATATTTATTACACATACACGTACCGGTGTATTTCTCACATATATATAAAAACGATATTTACAAAAATTATGTATATATGTATATATATATATATATATATATGTGTGTGTATACTGATTTATCATATATATATACATCGTTATTACACATTAAATACATATACACATATACATACATATTATACATACATATATATATACATATATATATATATATACTCTCCATTTTGTTTTACTTAAAAAAAACAAAGAGTAAAAAACGCAATTTAAAAATGAATAAAATAAACTAAAAAAAAAAAAAAACAATGATTTGATCATCAGACTTATGTGCATTATTTAGGCTGGTATGCGGTGTAAACACAATTTGCAAGTAATTATGAACTATGTTATAATTAAAAGTAATTAAAAGAAATAATATATAAATTTAAGAGAACTATATAAAAAAATAAACAGTTATACATAACTATATATACATATACATAATTATACTATATATATGTATATATATATATATATATATATATATATATACATATATATATATACATATATATATGTGATATGTATATGCATATATTCGTTATAATTAAAACTACATATACATATATATATATAATAATTACCATATAAAGATGAAGTATATGATGAAGTATATATATAATTATTATATATGTATACAGCTATATATACAACTATATAAATGCAAATATGAATAATACAAGAATTTTACAAGAAGAAAAAATGTTTAAGAAATTGGAAATGACATAACTTTATTTAAAACTGAAAAAACAAACAAAAAAAAAAAGAAGAGAAAAAACCGCAATTTGTTTATCATTACTCTTGTATGCTTATTATTATTACAATTATTATTCTTACTATTATGCAATTAATTACTTACATAAATACACATAGACACACACGTACACTCCAGTGCACATCCTTTACTATCTATTATAAGCATTTACAGATACATCTACACACTCACACACACACCCACACACACATATATATACATAATATACGTACATACATGCGTGCATATATACATCCAGACATAAATACACAAGTAAATACGTACATATATTAATTAATTTGATCATAGCATTGAACGTCATTGAAAATTTGCGTGAAAGAAGCAAGAGAAGCAACAATAACAAAAACTATTAAAACAAGAGAAAAATAACAAAGATTTTTTTCAATTATTACATAAATATACTTACACATACATATAAAAATGGCAGAACCCACTGCAGACATTCATTAAAATACACATTATGAGTATATAAACACACACACGCAAAAAAAAAAAACAAATAAATAAATAAAAAGAAACCGAACTTATATGCATATATATAAATATATATATATATATATATATAATATATAATATATATAATATATATATATACACATATATATAATATATATATATACATATATATAATGTATTAATCTATATATATATATATATATATATATATATATATATATGTATATATTTATATATATCTTTATATATAAATAAGTAAATATACTTACGTACATATGATAAATCTATAAAATAATTACATTATAAATAAAATAAATATATTAAAACAACAAAAAAGAAAAATCCATTAATGTTTTAATGAAGCGGCCGTTAAATCAAAAATAGGCAAAGAAATAGGAAAAAGAAAAGAAAAGGGTAAAAGAAGAAAATTATCTTTAACTCTCCAAGCGAATCTTTAATAAGTGACATCTCAAAGTGATGCTGAAAAAAGACAAAATACTCTACTAATTTTGGGCGTACCAGTTATCCGATCGGATCATTTTTACACTGGCCTATCAAAAGGCCTAACGTAATTTTAAATGGGACATATTTACATTTAAGCTCCTCAATCTCTGCAATTGCGCAATTCTTCATCCAAGTATTTCAAATACGTTCCGAGATTAAAATTTTGTATAAACTTTCTCTTAGCTTGCATGACAAAATTCCACCAAGTAGTGTAAAAAGCAAGACGTAGTCATCTTGGGCAATATGGTGGGCGTTGAAGAAGTAGAAATTTTAATTTCCATATCCAACATATGCAGCGTATGTAGAAGAGAATCGGTTTTTGGTATCCCAAGGCACTAGAAAAATTTGACAAATGTAACGTCTAGAAAGGCTCCATGAAGATAGCAGCACATGCCTGCAAGAGTTGGGGAAAATGCTTCTATATGTTTCGACCAGTATTCACTAAAATTTAGGCCCGCTTTTGGACACATAGTTGTGGTTTGACATCCGTTTAAATGAATCGATTTGAAAGTTAGACATCGGATCGGATGCTTTGGATGGGAACTCTACTTTATTGGACATGTTGAAACCTCTCCTGACTACTTTGGCTGACAATGAATGCTGAGGAGAGTCAAAACCTTGTAATCATCGACGAAAATATCGGTCAAGTTCACTAACTAGTGCTGGACCGCTGTCAAATTAAGTTCATAGAGATAGCAATGCTTGGCTCATATTGAATGAAGATTAAGACATGAGTGGCGCGTTTGCTTGCATCTCAAACCGATCGCTACAATTAAAAAACTACATGAATTGAAGTTTGCGTTGCCGCTTCATTCTCCGTATTCTCCAGATGTAGTCTTCAGCGATTCTTAGTTGCTTGCAAGTCTTTTAAAATAATCCACGTAAACAAATTTAAATCGAATGATGATAGTCTGATGGAAACTGACGCATATTTCAAAGGTCTTGGTAAATCGTTCTATAAACAAATAAAAACACTATAGCCACGGCTCACCATTAAATATCCTCCACCACTTGGCTTAATACAGTTTAAAGAGAAGTCGTTTAAAAATTGGTCCGATCAAAGTCATTTTGAATAGCGTTCGTTTTTGAGTCACAACATATTCCATCAAAGTATTTTAAAAATTGTCGGTCTGCAAGTTAAACACAAATGAATAGGGCGGACAGACGGACAGCTTGTAAAATAGACCTACCTTTTGTTAAATCGTACAATCTAGAAAGTGATTCAGAACTTATTATACCCATCGATTCACATACAGCAAAATGTCAGTCTATTCCAAACCTTCCTGGGTATTACATACAACCCATTATACCCATCGATTCAGATACAGCAAAAGGTCAGTCTATTCCAAGTCTTTCTGGTTGTTACATACAACCGCACAAACTTGGATCACATAAAAGATTTTGTTTTTTTATTTGGGCCGGAGAGTTTTCAGTAAACCTTGTTCTATCTGTGTTGAATATAATGCAAATTCAATGACAGACGCGTGCACATCTAAAAATGTTAACTGCATTCTTTCTTTAGTGTTCCAACAAGTTTAACTTCTATTAATTTTTGGAGTGTTGCAAGCATTGCGACAAAATGAGTGCACATGCTTCAGTGGTGTGTATAATAAGAAAGTTTCGTATGACAACGTTTCGATGTAGCACAGTATGAGTAAACCGTGTTAAGCGGCGGACACCTGTACACTCACTAGTGCTATACTCGTACTGTTGATCACAGCAACTCTCTTTATCGGCATTTATTGTTATATCATTTACTACTTTCCATACAATAATAATATGCTCATGTATGAATTGAAAAATGACGAGAGAAATTTCAATGTCTTTTAAAAAAATTTCTCTTCGCCTTGCAATGCGTTGATCTCTCATCCATCGTTTTCTTATTCTTTTCAATCCGTTTTCTAATACCAATGCATTGCAATAAGAAGTAAACGGTTTTTTTTTTTGTACTCTCTAAGCTCCGTTAAATTTGCGAAAATTTTAACGAAGGTCAACGGACAGACATGTCACTTGCAATTTTCTTTGTTGAAAACGTGCAGAATATTTCTTTTCGACGGAGTTTAGGATCATATGCGTAATAAAAATTATAAAATAAAAGTTTTGAAATTTACAAATAAAAAAATAAAAATAAAAATAAAAATAAAAATAAAAACCAAAACGAAAATATTAAAAGTAATTTCCTTGTGAAGTAAGTGAGTGGAAAAAGTCGAAAAGACAAAAATAAGCGAATATTTTCGTTCATCGTTCATAAAAACGGATCGAATTAATTAAGCAAAGGCCAATAGATAACGCATTTCTCTTTGGAATTTATTAACTGTTCTTTTGTCGAAATGTTTTACTTAATTGGTTTGGGTTTAGTCGATCCAATGGATATTTCAGTGAAAGGACTTGAAATCGTTAAACGGTGTAGTCGCGTTTACTTAGAATCCTATACGTCCGTCTTGGGTTGTCATAAAGAAGAATTGGAAACATATTATGGTCGTCCTTTGCTGTTAGCTGATCGTGATCTCGTTGAAGAGAAAACCGATGAAATTCTAACGGGCGCAATTGAAGATGACGTAGCACTCTTGATTGTAGGCGATCCATTTGGAGCAACGACGCACATTGATCTCGTTCTACGAGCTAGAGACAAGAAGATACCCTATAAGGTTATACATAACGCTTCCATACTTACCGCTGTCGGTTGTTGCGGTCTCGAGTTATACAAATTTGGTGAAATTGTAACGATCCCATATTGGGATGAGACCTGGAAACCAGAAAGTTTTTATGATAAAATCAAATTTAATCGCCTCCATAACATGCACACGTTATGTTTGCTTGATATTAAAGTCGTGGAGCCTACCGGCGAGCCCCGCGTAAGAGGACGAAGACAAATCATGCGTTTTATGACAGTTGCGGACGCTGCTCAACAGCTACTAAGTATCGTTGATCGAAAGAACGTTCTAGAGCATAACACTGTACTTAATGATATGTCACTGTGCGTGGGCCTGGCACGTGTAGGAAGTGAAACTCAACGCATTGTTGCAAAATCATTACACGACATGGCCTCAACAGATTTAGGTGGCCCTCTACATTGTCTTATCATACCTTCCAAGGAATTGCATCCCCTGGAAACGGACTACTTGCAAGGGTATGCAGGCTTCAAGCTTGATTCTTACAATTATTAAATTATGAACCGCTTACCTGTTAACTAAAACCTATCGTATCGCTACACTATCACTTTATTTGAGATGCGTTAACCTTGAAGATCTCGCTTTTTTGAATTGAATAATGAAAGTATTGATGGAAAAGAATTATCCGAAATATTGTTACATACACTATATGAGCCATCTCTGAATATTTTATATTTGTGTTTAATTATTTTTGTATCTGATGAAAGTAGAGTAAAAGTTATTCGTATTAATGGAAAAAATTTTGAAATGAATTCAATTAAATTTTTGCAAAGAAAAACAGCTTTTGTTTTTAATTTCAAATTGCTTTCGTACAATCCGAAGGCGCCTTCGAGAAAACATCTGTCATAATTGTAATATTAATCACATTGGAAATGTGCCCACCGTTCCACCGTTAGAAATACCGTGTCACATACAAAACAGACGTTGTTATCATCATAAAAGTAAGCTCGTAAAAATCTTCTATTAATGTAAAGAAATTTCTAGAATAATTTGAGTCAGCAAAACAATTACAAACGTGAAAACAAGATTCTTAGTTGTGAGAACAACGGTAATTGTATTGGGAAGCCCAAGTAAAGCAAACCAACAAACTTGATAGGTAGCAAGATTAAAACGCGCTTACGACGTAAAGCTCTGCCTTTTGAAAATTCTAAGGCTATCGCCTCAAATGCTCCCTTAACTCTCCGAGAATGATAGCCAAAGAGTTTTGTTTAAGGGGAACAAAAAGATGTTTTGTTATTTTAAGCGCAAAATTGTGTCTTGAAGTTACGCGAAAAAAGAAGATTATTCCTGAACAAGCCAAAAAAAAAAATATTTTTCACATACAAAATCTCGAATGTTAGTAAATCTTTTATTGTTATAGTGTACCTACCACCGAGAAATTAGGGATATATTAACTTTATCGAAACACCCGAAAGGAAGGAAGCAAGGAAGCTTAAGGCATAGAGGGTAGGCAGTTTTGTTTAGTACCAAAATTCTGAATCAATCTAGGCATGTCTGTGTGTCCTTCTATAGAAATATTTGCGGTAAAAATTCTCCTTACAGTCAGGTTACTACTCAGAATAGGTCAAATCGATCAAAGAACAACGTAAACTGAGAAAAAAAAAAATTTGGTTTCTTTCTCATCGTTACTTATGAAATAAAATAGATATAAGAATAAAAATTAATAAATATATTCTATCGATGATATATCCAAACCTCATTTCTTTTGAATTATTTGATTTTGAAACAAAGCATCGAACGTCGTGTTGTATCCAAATCAGAGCAAACGGTTGAAAGCAATTTACTTATAAAGTTTAGTTCCGCACCCGAGTCGTAACATGAATTCAATTTTTTTAACGATTAATCGAACTCAACGACAACTCTTTAAAAATATTTTTATACATTAGTTTGAAGACTACATTTTTGCCTTTCTATCATATAGAATTTTAATTTTACATGCTTCATGGAATCAATGCCGCGTATTGTTCGCAACTGCAAACATGTATTTGCCTTTTCCTTGTATGAATAATGATCGCTAGAAAGTATTTTCAATTATAATAAGTTGTTTGCACTTTATCATGAGAAATGATCAAAAAATTGTTAAGGAGAAATCAGATGTAAGGACGCACAAGACCAAAGTGAACTTATCAATCGTTCTTTATCAATAATAGCAAATAATCATTTTACTACTATCTAATAACTAAAACATTGACAACCGATTTTTAAAAAGATAAAACAAATAAGAAATCTAAGCCATTAGATAGCATTACATACCTAAGCCAAACATACGCAACTCCTTATATTTCTTATCTAATAGCGTAGCAGGAAGCGAAAGTCGGAGAAGGTAGGAGAATTGGGCTAGATATCGCTTGTAACATTCAGAAAGATGCATGAGAACTCCCATGAAGTAGGCATGTGTTCCTCCTCATTACTATAAGATCTCAAGTCAATTTGTACGCTTTGCTATACCTATTGGACTTCCTATTGTAGGAATGGTTCACGGGCGCAAATATCGTGTCCGCAAATGGAATCTTCTTTCTTTCCAAAATTAAAATCGAGATTATAAATAAAATATCATAAGTGAATTTGTTTACGTTCTAATCATATATATGTATATGTATTTGATCGATTGAAAATATAACAAATAAAACTTGCTTTGTTAACAATTATAAGTAGCTTGACTTCAAAACGACGTTTCTTCAAAGTAACTTAGTCTTTTTTTAACAGCCTAAGGCATAACATCATTTACCGTTAATCTCTTAAATGTTGATTTCTAAGTGCTCCCTAATCGCTTAAGGAAGCATTTGAAAAGTGTTTATATTCATTTCAAAGCTTTTTCAAATAAGGAAACATTAGGTTAGCTTCATAGAGACGACTTTTGAGCGAATAGAAGGCTGAATATTATTTGAAGGCCTTTAATGCTTTTGCTGAGAAACGAAAAGTTGGAAATGAAGTTAAATGAGCTAATGAAAGCGTTTGAAAAGTATTTGTGTTCATTTAAAAACTTTTTCAAATAAAGAGACGTTAGGTTAGCTGCTTAGAGACGACTTTTGAGCGAATACAAGGCTGAATATTATTTGAAGGCCTTTAATGCCTTTGCTGAGAAAAGAAAAGTTGGGAATGAAGTTTTTGTTGTTGATCATGAAGCCAACTAAAGCATTATCACTATCATATCGCTGTATGTACTCCATAAAATCCGTGTTTCTGTCATTGACAAATTTGGCAAAACGCGGCTTTCGAGCAGAAGATCATGAGCAAAGAAGAATGAGAAAAAATATTTAAATATAAAAAGACATTTTTACAGAAATAGTTTTTAAAATAAAAGAAAAAACATATCAAAACTATAAACGCCTTTTACTTGAAAAACAATCTTTCTTTAATATTTAAGCATATGCTGAATGACTTGCTTAGATATTATTATTCTATTAGCTTTCGGTCAATGCCAAGTAAACAATTTGTGGAAAATACGCGTTCTGTTACAATTACCTCGAATATATGTTTGATCTTTGCTAGATCTTACGGCGCCAAATTTTTTTTTTTTTTTTATATATATTATGATCTTTATGCGAACTTTCGATATCGGCAATTTTGGATATGAAATTATTTGTTCTACGCTAGTACTTACGGCATTAAAATTTTGTTTACCTATACAAACATGATGACGGTCAGGGAGTAACCATAAGAAAGAGATGACAGGAGTATGAGGAAGGGAGTGGGACAGAGTGTGACTATATATTGAGAAGTGTATTCCCGATCGGTGAAGGTTATGCCATTAGCTATGGCACGTTAAAGCGCCAATCGGCACAGGTTTTCTGGATGAAATAAATAATCTCAAGAGAAAAGTGGATAATGGCTGCATCGTTTCTGTTATCTATGCTTAGCAGGAAAATACATATTTCACAAAATTTCCGATAGTTATTTGAACGGATTATTAAAATATAATTCGAATTAAAAAAATTTCTTTTTAATCCTTCCTTCAATCACGCGTTGTACACACCCAATAAAAGAAAATATTAAGCTTTTTAATGTTACGAGTTATCCTCGCCGCTACGATCGTAGTCTTTAGGCTTAACGGGTAGATTTTCCAAACGAAAGTTTACTGAAATTTTATTTAAATGTCTCCGCTCTTTGTAAGCCACCCACAACTTTGCGAAAATAAAGGATTTTATTATACCAATTGGTACAAAAAATGATTCTGAATCGGTCTAAACTTACCCGTCGCAATTTTTGAAATATTTTAATGAAATTTAATATATCGCCGTATTTTGCCTCAAGGACGAACGCTATTGAAAAGGATTTGACCCACTTTTTCATTTCTTTCAATATAAAAACTTATTTGAAATGTCGTTTATATGAGTAATGGTGTAGGGCATCTAATGGCGAGCCTTGGCCGAATAAAAGGTTTTTTATCGTTTATGTTGAATAGTAACGTATTCCAAAAAAAAAAAAAAGTTAATAAATCTTTTAGCTTATTTTATAAGAGTAAAAAACGTATTATTGTTAACCTTAAACATTTTATTGAAAATTATTTATTCACTCATTTAAATAAAAAAGAAATTTGTTGTACATATACGTGTGTGTACAAACATTTCTTAATTACATGTTTTTAATTAATTTTTAATTTAATTAATCATGTATGTACGTATCGAAATTCTTTTGGAATTTTTTTTTTTTTTATTTATTTTTTCTTTACTATTTACTACAGAACAACATCAAAGGTCTTTTATTTTTGAATATAAAAAAAAAAAAAATAAAAAAAATGGGATGGGAAATGCCATTTAAAGTCCATATAAGAGTAAATATATGTAGAGAGCATATTAACGAGAGTAACATTAAAATTAAACATAAAATAAACGCAGTACAAAAAAAAGGAAACCACAATATCAACACAATACAAACAAAATGAAATGCTTGTTAACAGCAAATTTCACATTCACGAAAATTTATGAAATGGAAATCGATTAAAGTTGAATTTGAGAGTTTGTCAAAGATCACAACATTAATAGCAAACGCGTAGCAGCTGTCGGATTGCTAGCGCTTGCTGTAAGCAAATCTCAGAGTCCCGTATGACTCGTTTGAAGTTGTTCAATAGAAATGGACAATTGCTCGAGACGTTGCATTAGTTGCAACATATTCTCTTGGGCTTTGGCAGCATTAAAATCATTGCCATTCTCAAGGGCATCCTCTTCGGCAGCAGCCAATTCGAAATGCAATTTGGCAAGACTTTCCTGCTGTTCACGTATCTTCGTCATCTGTTCCATAGTGCAGCCCGAGCCTGCGTTAATAAGTGTAAACTATTTTAAATGAAATATAATTAAAACGCTTGCACTTATGCTTACCGAAAGCCTTTAATTTGCCTGAATGAAAATCATCTAATAGACCCAAGAGAGCACGTTCCATATGTTTAACATCCGGCACTTCTGAGACGAAAGAATGATGTTTAATCGGACGTTGATCAAATTTATCGCTACTAAGGCTGCTGGTGTTCAATGACGATATCAAACCTGGATAGCCGGCACTCACACTCACCGTCGTTGCATTAAGTTTACGGCGATTCGTTAGTGTTGTATTCTCGTTTACCAAATATTGACTCTGACTACGAATCTGTTGATATTGTTGCGGATGCTGATGCTGATGATTACTGCCACTGTTGTTTTGGCTTAAATGATTTCCGCTATTATTGCTAAAATTGCTGTCCGTTGCTAACGATGATGAGCGGTTGAGGCTATTTGTTGCAGTACTTTTCGTTGCGGTGGTTACTTGGACGTTTTGTGTTTTGTGCGCATTTATGACACAGTTGTCATCATCGCTTGGACTCTCATTACTTAATTGTGTTATTGTATTTATGCTGTCGTCGTTGTCTTTATGCAAACGCACATCATAATCAACGGTAGCAAGAACAGCAGCAGCAACAGTGTTATCAGCATTAACATTAGCATCAACATCGTCAGTAGTCATAGCGGCACATATTAATTGCGACAATGACGGTGATGATGATAAAGGTCGTTGATTTAATTGTGGCAGTTGAGTATTTGTGGTGGTGGCGGTGATTTTTTTTTTTTTTTTTTTTTGTTTTTTTTTTTTTTTTTTTGTGAAAATGTTGGCGTTTGATATTTTACAGATGAGATATTATTTTGTATAACAAACGAAAAAAAAAATTAATGATAAAAAATAAAATAATATAAATTTAAATTATTTAACTAAAAGACAGAAGAATTTCAAAAAATTGCAATTTAATTTGAAGATAAATAACTAAACTCCAAATGAACAGAAAACAAAGCAATGTCAAGCGATTTATTTTAGAATTCTTTTTTCTTTTAATTAATTTTTGTAGTTTCTCTTTAAGCTCCCGTGTGTTGTACGGCGCCAATGTTAACTTTGATTGGCTTCGTTTAGTCATCACATTTTAGTTTGCTTTTGAAAAATTGCGACCTACTTAGTAGATGGCTATGTGTGCACAATATACTTTCAATCGGACATGATTCCTACACAAGGACTAGCATGATAGACTACAACTGCTTATGGTACAGTTTTTTCATTTCTCTTCGCATATTTTAAAGAAAAAAGATTGTTTCTTAACCTAATTTATTCAAACTAAGTTTCTTGTGAAACCTTTTTCGCTTCAAGAAATGTTTTAAGAAAATGGAATTCTTCCGTCTTCTTATGCCATTTTAGCAGTATATCAATATTACTTGTAGCATATAACATCAAGCATATTAGATTAAGTTTGGTAAATGCGGAAGAAGCTGTTTGAAATTCGACTAAAACTACATACATGCTCGTAGCGTTATTATTCATGACTTTTAAAAGACATTGCGGTTGAATGATTCATAAAATCTACTACTGGTGGGTGAGTCTGTTATTTTTAGAATGTAATGTATGCTGGACATGAAATCAACAAGCTTTAGTTGTATTAGTGACAAGTAATACTTAGTTCTCTAGAAAGAGAAGGTCATCACATAAGGCAAAAGTTCTTCGCTTCTTCTATTATGCAAAATAATGTCATTTATCGGTACACTAACATTGTAAAGGTAACATCGAAAACAAGTAAAAAGGCTGCGACGTTGTTGCGACGAATCATATAGACCCGTTATCAAGGTGTTAAAGGTTTGCAGAGGGCAGATAAAGAAAGGAAACTACTGTTATGGCCCTGCATCTGTCTTTGAATTAACATAAAAAGGGAAGGAAAATTTCAATTCTAAAATTTCAGTCAACTTCGCTGGGCGGATAAGGCTATTAAAAACACCATCATGTCTACAGAAAGCATAAGTGTTCGAAAGCTGCTTTGGATTTAGTTTTATTAATAAATTTTAAATTCCCAGCAAAAAATCATACATAAATCACGAGTTTTCGCCAATTTTCCACATCTACTAACTTTTGCCGCATATTCGACAGGATAATTTTTAGATTTTGAGAAATTTTGTGTACTAAATAGCAGCTTCGTAAGTTGAGAAGAGCATTTTCAATATTCAAGATTCTTTCAGTGCTCAGCTATCAAGACATAGTTTTATAGGTCGTTTTAGAATTTCATATAAGAAAGATTTCATCCATGTTTTAAGCGAAATTCGTCCGGTATATGAGATGTTTACAATAACTTTTCGCCGGAATTATTCGTTTACCGTGAACGGTTTAAAGAAATGTAATTCAGCAACATTTGACCAGTTTTTAAATGCAGTTCTGTTTGGTTGTGGCTTTAAAGGTTCCAAATTTTTGGAATAAGAAAAAATCACGCGCCTTGCACAACGAATATAAAGCTTAGTCTAGGCTTTTGCTCAGGAGTTTTTCGCTCTAAACTCCGTCCATATAAATGATATAAACATCAAATCAAATAAAATACCTTCAGAGAGTTCACAACAAATTTCAGCAAAACTTACACAGACAGAACTTAAGAAGGAATCTGCTTTTTTTTTAAACTTTCATCTAAAGCTAAAAACGAAAAACCTTCCAGAGCAATACTAATTATTAATGCTTTCGCCAATATTACTTAAGCTGGAATTATCCAGTAGAATTAAAAATATTTACACTGAATTTGCTAAAGATAACATATTGCAATTAAATTGACTTTCAACTCTGTTCTACTCCGCTTCGTAGCAATACAAATGGAAAAAAAGGCGTTTATGTTCATTCATGAACAATAGATGTCGGATAAGTGCCTATTAAGCGACAACTTACTTGGCAAACAGTAATATAAAATAGCTTTCATTCAATGAATTGTTCAGTTGCAGTTATTTACAAACATAATTACAAGGATTTGAATAATGTATGTAAATTTAAGATTTGGGAAGAACAGTCTTCGGTTTAGAATGAATTTTGCTTACGAGCACTTTCGATACAAATCGTTACTAATAAAGATGAAATTCTTAGTTGATTTACTTCTTGTTTACTTGCCTAATACCCAAGTTCTCCTAGTATCAAACTTATATTTTCAATTCAATTACTTAGAATGGTAACCGAACAGAATTTTTATGTATTTACGGGAGGTGATGAATATTCACGACGTAGCTGGATTGCAATAAAACATTCTTCCTTATCTGTAATTTTCCTTTCCATGAAAGTTTATGAATCTTAAATAGGATCAATATTTTTTAAAACAGACAGGTTTGATTTACTATTCCCTAATAAATTTTTACTTAAAGACTAAAGAAACAAATAACTAAAGAAAAAAAAAAGATCTAATTAGATACGATTTTCAAAATTAATATGAAAAACTGGATGTATTTTAAAGAAACGAAGAAACGAAATGTCTTTTGTAAATCTAAGAATGAATGAAATGAGAATAGAATTTAAAACAAAATGCATCTAACGAAAGTGCATTAAAAAAAAGAAAGAACAAAAAATGCAAAAAGCCAATGATAAAAATGAATGTTTTTTTTTTTTTTTAAATGAACTTTGAGATAACATTGAACACCAGACACGCCCTCAGCGACTGCAATTAAACCGAAAAAAGAAAACAAAGAACGCAAACAAAGCACCAACACCAAAAAAACTCTCTTCACAGAAATGAAAGTCTACATGATGTTTAGGTGTACATTGACTTCTCAATAAAATGAAAAAAAAAAGGAAGATACCTTTAAGTAATTTTCTAGGACGTGATTTGAACTCAAAACGTTCATCGGCAGTACCATGCAAATGTGGACGTTGTCGTCGTTCATTAACATACGTAACTTTAGCAGAGGTTTGCCCAACCTTGTCAGAAGTGATTGTTCTCTCTATGGAACACGAAGCCGAATTACGACTGCGTGTAGTATCGCCACTTGAAATGCTTTTAATCTGCCAAAAAAAAAAAAAAAAAAAAAAAACAAAACCAAAACAAATTATTCCCTTTACCATTATTGGGGCAAAGTTCAATTAGCTTACACTGATTTTGGGTACTACGGCAACTGGTGATGCGGGAGTCTGTACGGACTTGGGTGCACTAATGGTTACATCTTCCTCGGTTTCCACATCTACCAACTTTTGGCGTTCAACTACTTCATCGTTTTGTTCCATTTGAGATTTAACAATTGCTTAGGCTTTTTTTTTCGTGTTTTTAAAATTGCGTCGAGACAAAAGTCACAGTTTTTTTACTTCTCTTTATTTATATCTTTTACAAATTCACTTCATTTTCTTTCAATCAGCAAAGAAAATTTGTATACTACTAGACGGATATCGGTTTTCAAAATTATGTTTTTTCATAATTTTTTGTTTATTAACTCTTGTAACAAAATTCTAAATGTTTAACGTGAAACAAACAAAAAAATATCACATAAAAATCCATATACATATGCATATATTTACATTTTGACATTTGTATACAGGAGACAGAGTTGCCAAAGTCATCAAATATAGCAAACTTTTATACTAAAGTAACGAGAAAACACAACGAAAATTGAAGAACAAGCATCTAACAACAAAAAAAACAAGAACAAGCATCTGACACCAAAAAAAATAAGTACAAGCATCTTACACCAAAAAACGAGAAACTCAAAATTGAACTTGGTATTATTTAGGAACCTTAGGGATTTAGTAAACATTTTTACATGGGCGTCTTTCTTTTGTATTCAAGCAGAAATTAATAAAGATGAAAAGAATATTGAAAATGAATTGGTTCCAGAAGCAATATTAATGGAAGCATTTCTTGCTGCTTGAAAGATTTATGAAAAATCATTACAGCTTCTTCTCCTCACTAGCAACTTCTGTCGATGTACATGGTACCGGAAGCAAAGCAAGCATTGGAATTAAAAAAAAAGTAAATATAAAAAGCTTTCAAATTTCCTGAATGAAATGATTGATGAGGATTCATTGTAATTCGCGAAGAGACTAAAGGTGTTGATAAAATCACATTTAATAAATGTCGAAAAACACCTAGCTAACAGAATTGGCGGTGACTACAGGGAAATCTGTTAAACCTGACTTTGCTGTTCGTTCCGGATGGCTGCAAGAATAGAAACAGGTTTTGGAAAGTCTGTCTTCTCATCTCACAGTTCCATGGCTTATATAATTCAAAAAAAATTTGGAGCTTCCCTGTTGTAAACGAACAACATATCATAATGCATTTGCGAATAAGGTAGAAGAAGAACGTTATGGTAGGTAATATGTTTATGTGTACTGGGAATATACTTTGATGAAAATGGAATTTTATATATAAAATACGATTGTAGATTTTAATTTTTATATTATCGATAGTAAAAAATTCTTTTGAAATGTAGTTTCTTCTCTTTTTCTTCAGCACAGCAAACCAACATTTACGGTGTTGAGAAAGGTTTCGTTTTCATACCCTACTAAACTTGCGGTACAGGGTGTATTAAGTTCGTGCTGTCGAATGTAACTTGCAGAAGAGCTTAAGCTAGAACCACGTTCTATTATACCGGTCAACTCAGAATCATAATCTGAATTGATCTAAATCTGACTGTTCGTCTGACGTCCGTCCACGTAAATTTGTGTTCAAGTAGCATGTAATTTTTGAGATATTTCGATTAATTTTGGTACAGTGACGTGCTTCGACCCAAGGACGAACGCTGTTGAAAATGACTCGGATAAGTCCACTTTTTCGCCCATTCCCCTTTCTGAAAATTAGTTATATGGAAAAAGATGGCTATTTTCAAAATTTCTCAGCAAAAATGGCTAATTCTTAACCCCTCTCGTATAACGAAAACTGATGTTTACTCGACGAAAAGGTACATTTTTCAATTCACAATGAAAATTATATCGTAATAGTAATTTAACATAAACTTGTACTTGTACCACAGAGGTTACGTTTTGGGCCCGCTTGCCTATAAATATGCACATGAAATATATGCCATTATATAGGAACAAGATACAGTTTTTGTGTTTTATAATTAAAACAGGTATTGTGTTAGACAATGTGGTGTAGGGTATTTAAATGTCGTTCTTGCCTTCTTACTTGTTTTAAATGAAAAAAAAATCTCCTCGAAACTTATGCTGCTTTGTGTTTGGACTTTATACAAGATAGTCGCTTAATTTCAAGTCAATTAAATTGCGTTAATATGATCCTTTTTCACAGAAAACCCTTTTTAACAAAAGCTTTCTTAGAGTCTAATTTCAGAAAATATATTTTTGTAGAAATAGTTGGTAACAACCGTAAATCATGTAAGCATCGAGCAGATATGTTGACACCATGACGATTCGGTTGTTATATTTATGCACCCGTAAGGTTATAAAGTGAGACAACCAAAAAAAAAAAGTCCTCGCTAAATAACGTGTCAAATACGCCGGTTTCTTTGTTTCGTAACACCCAGGTTCAATTTGAACTGTGTTTTATTACAATTTGCCAACACAAAGCGCGTTTTCCGATGAAGATACGAAAGGATATTCAATTGGAAGAAATATTTTTATATATAATAGAAATCTACCTTCAGAGTTTTATTCAAGCAAAAATCGCTTAAAAACCCACTGAAGACAATTGATCCTAAAATAACTGCGCACACTAGTTTTTTGATAATATTCGCGCATTAAAAATTAAAAAAAAATAAAATTTGAAATGTATATTGTGTACAAATTACAAGTTTAGATAAATATTTATTAAAATTAAAGTTTATAACTGCAAATAAAGTAATAATACTGGTTGCGTATTTGAATAATCAAAGAATTCCAATTGGTTTTCCTTTTATAAATACCGAGGCCTATTTTCAGATTTTTTATTTATTCGCCCACATCGTTATTCATTCTTTGCTGTATACTTTTATTGTCTGAACATGACTTACGTTACATTTAAGTGTTGTTTCTGTTCGATACCAATCACTGTCTTCGTTACGTTACTTATTTAAGCGAGAAATATCGAAGATGGCCGGGGTCGTAACAAAATTATCTTAAGAAGACGGGATATTCTAAAACTTAACTTAAAATATAAGAAAGACACTTCTCATATATAATTACATTTTTAAGATGGTTTTGGTTCATCACTTTGAACCACGGAAAAAGTTTCGTCTCCTTCTCCTTGATTTGTTATAACAGTTACTCCCAAATCATACGAAACATTGGCATTTTCGATTTTAGGAGAATTCTATCGTATGAGATTTAAAATAAAATATTATAAAAATAAAAGTCTCTTTTCCTCTTAAAAGCTAAAGAATTTACCATTTTGTCAGCATTTGATGAGGACTGGAAATTGTTGATATGTATAGTAAATGCATTTATTCAAGATTGGAAAAACGACTAAGTTAAAAAGTATCTATCTTTACCTCTTGTATAAATGGTACAGATTTATTGACATTTGACATTGATATTGACATTGATGCTGGTTTCATCCTTTCAACAGAAGGTTTGAGCATTCCAACTACCATGTGGTTATCGCGTTTGTTACGAACGTACCAATCTTCGACTTTACGTTTCACAAAATCATAAATTGCAGATTCCGTCTTTTGTATTTTACAATAGTTAGCCATATTTTCTTTTATGATATTAATTCTCGTTGTTAATTTGCCAGAATTAGATAAAAAACGTTGAACGTTAATAGTCTTCAGCTTAAGAGCGATGGTTTGAAATTTTTCGATCGCCACAGCATGCTGAGCTGATAATAAATGCTCGCGGGCGTTAAAAACTTGACCCTTATGGTTTACTATTATCAAATTGCCCCAATGACGACCGTCTTTTGATTGGAATTCCTCAACAAAAGTTATTGTATGTGTAGTTATTAGTAATTTTTCCAAAATATCGCAAACCCTTTGCGTCCAATTATCCTTTTTAATCATAGACGATTTACCTTCGACGTAATCATATTCATTTTCGCCTGGTAAAATATTGGCTAAACCACCACAATGAATGTGATTAATTTGCCGCATCATTTTTTTGGGAAGCTGATGTATAAACTCGATTTTCGTGCGAAAAGGAAATCCATAATCTAATGCCCAGACAATAAATTCATTCAACCACTTTACTTCGCACAATATCTCACCACGTACTACTCTATTCCAGGCCACAAAACTTACCGCCACCTTTTCACCTAACTTTGGATGATAAGCAAAATCTCTCGCCGTCTTTTTCCATGTTTGTAATTGTTGTTCTATCTGATTTAATTCGTGGGAATCGTGAACGTTACGATACCAAAACAAATGCGGATTGATGAAGTGTGTCACAGCTATATTTATTTTGTTATGCATTTCCTGGAATTCTCACGTATGGGAAAAATGAGAATAAAGAAAAAATTATATATAATTTTCCAAAATTTAAAGAAAAAGATTTAAGTTTTGTGGAAAATATAAGAATAGCTTTTTTAAATTTACATCTGCTTACTTCTTTTTTTTTTTGTAGTTTGAACAGAATTTTTAGTAACCAAATCCAACAACTACGTTGATTGTACACGCAAAGTTGCCAGTTTATATATAATGTAAATGTTTACTTCAGAGTTCGAGTGCACACAAAAGTTAAATTAAGAATATTAACCAGCTTACAGCTATTTCAAATCTTTCCGTTTTTCGCTCTTTCGCGAAATGAAGTTCATTGTCTTTTTGTAAGAATCTTTTGCAACACTGAATATGTAAACAGTGGTACAAAATTTTCTGCGGAATGCCAAGAGCAACACAATTAAGTTCTACTACGTTCTATGCATCTTTGCACTTACATTATCAAACATAACCTGATAATACCGTTATCAGGGCATGTATTTTTGAATTGTGTGAGAATCCTAAGCCTCTTGAAGACACAAGCTTTACGTAGGTTATCACTGTTTTTAGAAATCAATCTCACTGCTAGAAGAAAGTATGAAAGTACGAAGAAAGAGAAATATGATGGCGGGAAAAAAGGTACAATAAACGATAAAGCTAAATTTCATGGTTTATTTCAGATTAGAAACTTTTATTTTCCCCAAATGCTTTAATAAATTTCAGTGAAAAATATTCTATTAAGATATAGAAAGAAATTTTTTATGAGTTAGAAAAGTTTTTTATCGAAATAATTTTTTATTTAAATTACTAATTATTTATCAAATGGCTAGTAATTAACAGCATTAATGCTGTTACTGATAACGGAACAAAATGCTGGGATATCTTGTCATTTAGTTTCCTATAGAAATAAATGACTACTACTATGTTTCGAAAACCGTCTTTGCTGATCGTTTAAATTTGAACAAAGAACTCAAAATAATTTCTCTTCTCTCTCTAGCGCCTTATTTTGAAAAGTCGTTATACGAATAACTTCATTGGTGGGCCATAACCCATTGTCGTCGTTTTACTTGTTTTAATTAAAGATAACAATAATTTCATACGAACGACAAAGTGAAAACTTACATAAAAAGGTTTTTGAGAGACTATTGTAAACTTATCGTTGAATTTTGGGTCGTGTTGATCCTATTGAACGAAGTGAACCACATTGTTCTCAAGTCTGTGCAGGCGGATACGTATCTTCGAATGGATTTGTCATTTTTTATTCCGCCAGTAAAAGTTGTTCCTATCAAACGATTGTAATTTATTGATTTGAGGTAAATGCGAGCAAAAAATTCGCCAAAGGAAAATACGATTTTATCACTTGTTTCTAAACTAGTGAAATTCCGCAAACATAACTGCAAGAGTGTAAAAGCATAGAAAGCAGAGTGGCAACTGTAACCAATAACATACATTATTATTTTATTCCAACATTTTTAATACAAGAAAAACAAAAGAGGCACTTCAATAAAAAATGCAACTAAAACTCCCAACGCATCAGAAACCAATACCTAGAAGTGTTTTATAAATACAAAAGTTTACTTAAACTTTAACGCTTATTTCATTCTTTTTTCATAGTTTAGATTTTGTTTGATCGCTGCTGTAGGCAACTTCACGCCACCAATCTGGCCGTTCAAATACTCCCGGGGCTGACATAATGGTATTCTGTAAATGTTGATAAACCTAAAAAGTGAAGAAACGGAGATCGATAATTCGTAGAAAGAGGAAATGAAAAAAGTAATTATTTATGTTCCATTTAACTCTTCTTATCGTTAAATCTATATGCGTTTCATATGCGTCATCAAAACAAACAAGCATGACAGGCAGATAGTTCTGTGTATAACTGTAGTGTGTTCGGAAATTGTTTACAAAAACATGATACATGGCATTAGGAATTTAATCCTAATTGTACCGGACAGATTAATTCCATTTCTCACATTATTTCATAATCCGCTGAGTAATATAAAACTTATAGTCAATTATGCCATTACCTTGTCTCGAATTTCGGCATATGAATGCAATAGCTTTTGTACTATCACCTGGCATTTTTATATAACAACACAGTTGTTTGCCTATTCTTATATGTTTTAAATATCTAATGAATTTAATATATTTAATATATTTAATATACATATATAGTATGTATATAAATTTTTTCTTACATTGCCATCGCTCATGCCCAGGGAGGAATTTAAAACGAAATCAGGAGGAGCTATAGCATCCACGAGCGAAATAGCTTCTGGCTTTATCTCGGGTAGGAGCAGAAGAATTGCTTGATGATATAAATCGAGTTGTTGCGTCTCAAAATAACCGCCCATGTAGAAAAGACCAGCATGTTTTACTATCAAATTGCAGCCAAACATAGAAAGCAATTTCTGTAAAACACGTTTCTCCGCACTTTCTGGCAATTCGCGAACAAAATTGAAGAAAACATAGTAAAGAGTTCGCTGGGATATGTAAAATATTTTTTATAAAGAAAGTTAATAGTACTAAGAAACGAAAGCTTACTTCTCCGTAAATGATAGCCAATGTTTGTGCGTTGAAAACTTGCATTTCATTACGGGAATCGAAAGAGTTTAAGCCTAGTTCAGTAAGATGCACGCTCCGTTTGACAGCTTTTTCCAACTGATAGGCACACAACCAGTTTAGTGCGTGCAATAGATCTTTTAAGACATTTTTTAAATATGAAATTAATGGAAAATTTGAAGCCAGCAAAAACTTACTTTCTGGTTTCATAGCTTCTGCAGGTGTTTGTACCTTAGCTTTCTCTAATAATAATGAATCCATATCCTTGAGAAAGCTTACCGACGTTAGAGGGGAATTTTCCTCAAAATTTATATTTTGTCTTCGCAAATTAATCAACCAATTAGAAGCCTGTTGTATTAGAGTATTATTTTCACCTTCATATGTGCAATTTGCATCATTTTCATTGCGCAGATCGCCTAGACGACCGCATTTTAAATAGCCGTGACCACCACAAGCTTCTCGACACTCTTGTATACCATCGCGAGCAATCCAACTGCAAACTGGCTTGCAAGCTGAAGACATGACATGTATTTCCATCCCAACTAAAGAAGTATCTTCTCCATTCATTGCCTTTATAGTCATATCAACATTACGATAGCACAACCACAAGCTGAAAATACGCAACGCGTAACTTTTGGCCAGATGAGGAAACAGACGAAATTGCTATATAAAACATTTTAGACATCAAAAATAAGTGTTTACTATTTATTTATAAATATTTCCCGCACCTGAGCTTGATATTCAAGCACTGGATACTCTTCTACGCTATCGTCAGGACCAAATTGTTTACGGCTAGCTGAATACCTTATGGCAATACTTATCGCCTTACTTAGGCTTATATAGGCTAGTGAACATATGCTTACTCGACCGCCTGACAAAGCCCCTAAAGAGGCGCCCAATCGTTTACGATTATCCTTAATGCGACTGTGATAGTTGCCGTTATCATCTACATTATCATTACGAGACAACAGGTTTTCTTTCGGTATTCGATAGTGATTAAACATGACAAATCTATTAGATAAGCAAGAAAAAGAAATAGTTAAATAAAGTTTTCCTATTTTATACACCTTGTACTCACCCATTATCCACACCATTTAATGCAATCTTCTCACCTAAATCGCCTACTGTGACTCCTGGATAAGCATTCAAAGTCCTCTCATTTCGTATTGGCACTAGAAAAGCATGCAAGCCACGATTGTAATTGTCAGGTATATAAAGCTGAGCATATACAATAGCATGAGTACAGGTTTTGCCCAAATTACCCGCCCAGCACTTAGCTGCTTCGAAGTCAGGAGTATGCAAAACGAACTCTCTACTTTCTTTGTCGTATGTAGCTTGAGTGCGCATACCTCTTGCATTGGTACCATGCGATATTTCGGTCAAGGCAAAAGCAAATCTAATTTCGCCTTTAACCCCTTTAAACACATAGTCATGTAAACGTTCCGTTCCCAAAGACATGATTACCGAAGGAACCATGGCGTTACTTAAAGTATATTTGATGGAAAAGTTAACGTCGTAGCTGAAGATAGCCTGTGCAAAGGCTGTGCTTAAATGCGGTGTGTTCACGTACTGATCGAAAGTATAGAGTTCAGCCGATTGCAGAATTTGGCAACGCTTATTCGCTATCTGACGTATACGATCTAAGATGGGTGTCTCGATTTCATGCTGAAAATCGGGATGATTTTCCATAAACTGCCAAATACGATGCTGCAAAAGGACAAAAATAGCTGGTGAACTTAAAAAGAAAATGTGTGCGCTTGCCTAATGAAAGCTTCTTGAATGCATGAAACGATCGCGACATCTTGAAGGAAAAAATCAAGCCAATTAATAATGCAAAGAAATACTACTTTAATAACGTATTAATTAAGCATTGGCGAATTCGTGCCTATCATGGCCTAAAGGGGCTAATTTAAATACTGAACTTGAATAAACTAAAAATCGCTTTATTGTTGAACAAAAAAATCCATCTTAAATACATATCGATCACTGTATTATCATTTACTTTGTGTATACATATTGCTAACACATTGGGCGAAAGTCGAATAATATTTTTGCAAATTATACTTTACCACGTATGTAGTATCGTGTATGCAGTAGACTAAATTAATTTGGAACGTTTTGCACCGTGTTCATTATAAAATAAAAATTAATGGACTTTAATCTTTATATGCCATTTTTTACCAGACATAACATTTACCTTTAAACGTATATGATCTTCACCCTCCAACAAGATATTCATGCGTTTGTAACAAAACGAAGACTTGTCACGGTAATGCTGTAAAGGTCCATTTTTAAAATCCGGAAAAATACTTTTGTCTTCCAAAATTTGCGAACCGCTATGACTGCAAAAACATTCATATGAATTCATCAATTTGTTAAGTTTTCTACTCAAATTTGAATTAAGTACATTTCTTGTCAGTAAAGTTTTAAAGAACATAATGTACCGCTCAATAAAAGCGTATTTAAACGCATTTATGAGTTGGAGTCGTTACACAATAAAACTAATCTAGTAGACTGCACAAAAAGATAATGAAATTGGATTTCCTTACTTACTTGTTAGTAAATGCAACCATGCTGTATGTGCTTATATCTCACTATGTCACTTTTTCTCTTTTACGCTCTTTTTCTTCTTCTTTCCTGTTTGTTCCGTAACTTTTAATTGTAAGTGTTTAGTCTGGAATGGTTGCGCAAATACTGTTTATTGAAACAGACTTTGTCTTAAAATTTACTACCAATGGATTTTATAGTAATTCGGCAACTAAAGAAAGCGATTAACTTAATTACTTATGAACAAAAAGCACCAAATTTTTTTATTCTTTTGCTCGCTGGCTGGTGGTCGCTTATAAGTGTTTCTAGTGTTTCTTTTATAGGCTGATAAAGTACTGAATCATTGCTACAAATCTTCTATAACAATAAACTTTGTTTAAGTTGTATTTTATTACAGCACAAAAAAAAGCCTTTGCTGTTTTCGTTGTTCATATTCAGAGCCGTACATGTGTAGGTCTTATGTAAAAGAAAAATTTCACGCAATTTTGGAACCTTATAAACGCCCTTCCTTTCATTTAAACATTTTTGTAATTGTTTATACAGAATAATAATGAAAAGCAAAAGCTATTCGAGATTTTATTTTGCGATTCCATTTATGAATAGCTAGCTATATACGAAATGTTTACACAACTGGACTTTAAACAATAGCAACTGATTGTACCAGCTGGTCCAGTATCTACACATAATGCTATTCGCCTTATGCCAACACTTTGCTACCCATAATCGCAAAATAATATGTTATCACACTAACATATTTATGCATAGGAGTTGGTCGACGTTCTGTTTTAGCGGACCTTAGGCAACGGTTGCATGCATAGTAGACTAATATTTCTCATAGGCTATCAGTTACAGCTTCTTATCGATCATAGTTATGTATTAAGGCAGATCGTCGTTGTTTTCGAAAACTAAAAATGTATGTATATTGTATAGATTCGAAGTCGATTAGGAGTTTTTTAAACGACAAAAGCTTCTCCTAAATCCTGTTAATAAGAACTGTTGATAAATGGTCTAATGGAAAATTATAGAAAAATTTTAAATATGTAAAAAACTGAAGATCTTAAAAAATGTTCACGAGATAAGGAAAGTTGAAACGGTAAACCAAATTTTTGAAAAATACCATACGACGGGTTCGGAAAGTTAAATACAAGACTTTTAAATGTCGTTTGTTCGCGAAGACGAAAGCTGATGATCTTTTTCTTTTGCTTTATATACAACTTTCGCCATCGCTTTAGTTATTATCACCACTGCTAAACGAAAAAATTGAAAAAAGAAGCAAATTCATGTTCATATATATTTCCTTTCCCTAGAAAGTTCACAGATTTCAAAGTTTTAAAAGTTTTTTTTTGGCAAAAATATTTTCTTTTTTAATACAAGGGGATGCCCCTTATTTGTGTAAAACGGTGTCTGTCAAGAAGAAGAGGGGAAGTACAATTGGTAAGTGGTAGACGAAGCATTGTGGATATGTGCCCAATTCACAAGTACGATGCTTTTAATGAGTGGGCACTCACTATAGTTGTGATCAAAGAAAACTCTATCATAATTGAGATTTGAATCCGTGCATACTGACTTGATAGTGACTGTTCTTACCCATTCCGATTGGTAGTACATTAGAAAAGTTTGTTTTGGTTTTATTCTTCTTTTACAACATTTCCTTCCTAATAAACGCAGTTCTAAAAGGAATTTTCATGGTAACTCTTATTGTAAATAAAGTAAACTTGTTCAACACGTTAACTATTTCGTTTTTGTCTAATTCGATATAAATGGAAGATGTTTTGCGAAAATAACGCAACAAAAATCGGTAAATGGTAATATACGGAATACAAAATCAGCAGAGAAACAAACACGAAAGCTAAATTTTCATATGTTTCACTCATTGCACCACTGCGTTTATAGTTTCTGAATGAAAAAAAAGAAATAAAATAAAACACTTTACCCCTACTACCCTTTATGCATCTCTGAGTTCGCATTATCAAATATTATCTGCTGCACTTAATAAAGAATTTATTTTGAATTCTATAAGCTTTAAGAAGACTGCGATTTTTTGAAATCAATCTTATACCTGTCTGGCAATACATGTGCATCTTAAAGGTGTTTAATAAATAAAAAGACCCAAAACATAGAGAAAGGAATTATTAGATCTGTTTTTTAATGATCTTTTTTCTTTTTAAGACAACGGTCGCCGTTAATTCATCTATACAACCGTAACATGAACAATATTAGCATGACTTCCCACTTTCCTTTTAATTAACTCTTATAAAGCACCAAGTTCAAGGCATAAAAC
This sequence comes from Glossina pallidipes, assembly GCA_000688715.1. Classification (NCBI taxonomy): domain Eukaryota; kingdom Metazoa; phylum Arthropoda; class Insecta; order Diptera; family Glossinidae; genus Glossina; species Glossina pallidipes. Next base: position 368,678 of record KK499933.1, on the reverse strand, counting down.
ATTTTACACTAAATGTAATTAGATTTTGAAAATTTATAAAAGTTTACTTTCATTTCTAAATCATATTATAGTGAACTAGTTTTGAAGTTAGCCCTGCTTCTTCTTAAATCCCAAATCCCAGAGTAGCTTAACAATGCCCAAAAGACCCACACCGCAAAGTCCCATAGTTAGACCATAAAGCATTTTATCGGCTGGCCCACCTTTTAAGAATACGGGCAAATCATTTTTTGCCTAGAGAATGGAAGAGGCATACAATTCAATGCATTGAACAATATATTAAAATTGAGATCGATACCTGAAATGTTTGCATTTTCTTAGCCAAATTTTCGGGTAAAGCCATTGTTCTCTGATTATGCAACGAGAACACTTAAGTTAACTGAAAATAATTTATGTTTATTTTATTAAAGAGATGTCACTTCCAATATAAAATTTATAAAAAGAAGATTTCTATTTTCATATTAATTTTTGAAATATGTTTTTGAAAATTTAATTTAACTTTTAAATATTTTTAAATAAATGAATCCTTACGCTTACACTTTGCTGCAGAAATTAACTATGTGCTTATATATGTTTACATATCTATCTTTTTAATTAAAACAGCTGAGATACCAAACCGAGAATGACAGTCTTAAAAATAGATTCGAAATTGCAACAGAATCGCTTGTATTCGCAACTAAGGTGCGGTAATGTATTTAGCGCATATGCCTTCATTCGAAATAAATTTAACAAAGCAGATCATAAAGTACATTTAAGTAAACGTCCATCCAATGCGATACTCAACCCTTTGCATTCATTTTAACTGAAACGTTTACTTTTCTGTAAGATCAGTTACGTTTTTTTATATCAAAATTATAAACAAATTATGTTTCAATTTAACTACAGCAAGCAAGAAAAGTATATACGACTGTGACTGAATTCTTTGTACCCACCAATCTCGTCATCGAAGAAACAAGAAAAAGTTAAATTTTCATGTTCTATAATATTGGATGGACGTGGATGATTGCTCCCATTAGTGGGTTGCAGTCAAGTGCTTAACGAAATAACTTTGTTTCATTTAACTTATACGTTGAAGTGTTCATCGTGTGTCATTCATTCATATCATTGTATTGAAACTCGACTCGCAGAATCTGAGTCGATTTTTTGTTTTTTTTTTCTTGCATATTCACTTTATAATCTAAACAAATAATTAAATAAACTTAAAAAATTCATTAATATAAACGATTGGTTTGAGAAATCAAGAATTGAGGTGTGATAATGGGTAAATAAAGTTGGAAAGATATGAAAGGATACGGATATTGTGAACGTGCTACAGCTTCGGGCATTCTTTCGTGCTTCGGGCAATTCTTTCGCGCTCTTTTTTCTATTAACGCCTATATCTTAAGTGTATGTTTGGCGAAATACAAAAAGGATGTTAAGTTGTTGTTCGAACATCGAAATACAAACTTGTTCTCATACTCTCTCTTTACTACTCTTGGTTTTTTTATTATATAATTTGCTTTGTTTTAACATAACCTTTCTGAATTTTTTAGTCATGTTTTTATCTCTCTCTCTCTCTCACTCTCTTTCTCTTTCTCTCTCTTTCTCTCTTTCTCTCTCGCTCCCTCCCTCTCTCTCTCTCTTTCCCTCTCACTCACACACACACTCTCTCTCTCTCTTACGCTACCGCTCTCTCTCAGGCTGTCTCTCTCTCTCTCTCTCTCTCTCTCTCTCTCTCTGTCTCTCTCTGTCTGACTCTCTCTCTCTCTCTCTCTCCCTCTCTGTCTATATATATATTGACGCTGAAATTGAGAATTTGAGATTTTCACAGCTAATAGAAGATATTGTCAGTCATTCCAATTAGTCAAATTAGTCCTAATGACGTAAATCAACTAAATCGGATCTAGAATTCGCAGAAATTTACAAGAAATCATATATAAATGATGCGGATTTATAAAATACGATTTGAAATCTTTATATACGCGATCAGTGTATCAACTCAAAGAAAGCTTGGTTTATTTTTTACTTATAACGTTTGGGCGATCGTTCCAGGTATTAATGAAGGAGACTGCTGTAACAGCAACAAATTGCTCAGTACTTGACATCAAAAATTATTTTTTAAAAATTTTGAAAAATCGCAACATTAAAGCCACTGCCGCAAGGCATTTCTAATTTAAGGGATTTTGGGGCACGCGCTGTAATTGGTCCGGCGTAGGAGTACAATATGTGAAGGGTTCGAAATGTGTCGTGGCCATGTTTTTTTATTGAAATAAATTCTTTCCTCTTTTTTTCCAGCACTCTGCAATACCTCTATATATTCTCCTCCATTTTCTCTCTTCAAAGATTTTATGCTAGAACGGAGCTCTTTTGCTTCACCGGTCGAGGACAGAATGGCACATTTCACGCTTTATGTGCTGGGAAATTATGATGAACGCGGCTAAAAATGCATTATTTTATTGTCGGAGTCCTAGCTAATAAATAGCAAAACCTTCGTCCTAAACTTGTGATTTTTTACAGAAGCACTGAAGGCTTCCGAATCGTTCTCACCCTCTTACCAATTCAACCACCTTGAGATGGATTCTCCTTTTTCTATATCGATTAATTCAGAAAAGCTTTCTGAACAGGTCTAAGCTTGTCTGTCCGTCTGTCAATGTGCTTTTTTGTTCAACCTACAAGTCGCAAAACTTTCGCTTTAAACTTTCTGTCTGGCATACCATCTCCAAAAGATTTTCAAAATCATTAAAAGAAGGGAAGCCTAACGATGACGTGTATGACATCCGTCTAGGTTCCAGTTTGCCCTTTTATGTAAAATATCAAAATATTTACGTAAATTTTGTGACTTCATTTTTCAACTAGACATGAAAGGTTACTATGAAAAGAATGAAAATTCGCTGGAGTCCGCATTTCGTATTATGTCAAACACTCGTTTAAAGCTCAGAAAAATGTTAGATGCTTTTTATTATAAACTTTTTACCATTTTTTTATATCCACAACCGAAGGATGTTGTCATAAGGTTTGCATATACATACTTAAAAAGCATGACATACTGAATTGGTTAAGCCATGCCTGTCCGCCCGTGTGTCTATGGATCTGTGTGTCTGTTTAGTGTGTGTTGTTGATATTCTCCTGGTCGCAGAAATGAAGATATCGAGTTGAAATTTGGTAGAAACATTGGAAGTCCTTGCAGACAGACCTTGCTGGCATTGAAAATGAGCCAAAATGGTGAGAGCACACGCCCGTAGTAAAGCGTTAACTGAACGCAACACCCTTTTTCTATATAAAAATTTTTGATTTTTCGCTCATTACTCACAAATTATGAAAGATAGAAAGCGGGAATTTTCTATATTTACTTTACGGAAAACTCCACTACTTGATGCTAAAATTATTGTTTGCATTGCTCAAATGAAGATATATTGTGAGCGGCAAAATGCGTTAATTCTAAAATAAAAATATGGTGAACACCACGACCTGGTGGATTGATTTTTCCTTAATAATACGATCGATATGGATATCAAATGAAAGGACTTGCGGAGTAGTGGACGATAAGCTAAGTGTGTTAATTCTAAATTAATTATGATGGGCATCACGATCTAGTTTTGTTTTCTTAACAGCATTTTTTAGTGAACAAAAGGTGGAAGATAAATTTTATCCAATGCACTTTTTTATAAGCATAAACAAAAGCATGGGGGGCTAAATACTTTAATTGTGATGGATATGCGAGATTCGACATCGGCCGAATAAAACCCTTTCACTTGTTTGGATTGGCCTGCAATTCTCTACAATCATAAAAATGTCCTGCCATTTTCAAATATTTTAATTCATTCTCTTTCTTTAAAGCATTAGTCGAAGACATCGTAAATCACATTCAAAACTTTTATTGCTTTGGCATTGATTTCTGTTGAAGTGGTCTCAATGGATGTCTCGGTGAAACGCACCAGTGCATGTTTCGAAATTCTATTAAAAGAACATAAATACCTTCTGAGAGCTTCGGTTAGTGTACCCGAAAGGTTAGAAATCAACAAGTAAAAAACATTCGCTTATAACTTCCCAGTCTGGATTCGTTTGGCACGAGCAGTGTTCTCAGGGCGCTTGGGAAAAACTTAAAAATTCATTGGTTACATTTCTTTAAATTAATCAAATTTTTTCTATATATATATCTTATATAGTTGACAGGATCTATTAAGCCATTAAAAAAATAAAATTCTTTTCCCCTCCTAACCAAATATAATGTCGTTTGTTTCGAGAGTAAATAATTTTGCGGTGGACATCAAAACCTACACTTAAAATTAAATATAAGTACAATGGAATCGTCAAACTGTTACAGCTTCATTAATATAGTAAGAAAACCCGCTGTGATCTATCATTTAAAGGGTCTTTAGGTTGAATAAACAATTATATGGCGAAAAAGAGGTTTGCCACTTCTGATTTCAAACTTGTTACTTAGAGTGTGAATGAAAGAAAGAAAATGAAAGACCTTTCCCTCAATAAAATACTTAGAAAATGTTATTCTTAAGAAAAATGTTTTATACAAGTTTTTCAGGATCTCAAAAAGCTCATTTCTCTTGTCTTTCAAGAGACAAGAGAGTACGTCGCTCATGATACGATTCGACTTATTAACACCTTATCTAGCATAAATTTTCTATATCCTCTTCAAGTTTCTTTTTTTTTTTTGCGTTTATATGTTACAGTTAAATATGATTATAGTGCCACAGCCTATCAAAGGTCTTGATATAAAGGAAAAGTTGTCTTTTTCACGAATCATATGGTTAGGCTTCTTCTATAGTTGAAGTATTGAAAAGTTTTTTTTTTTTTTTTTTTTTTTTTTCTGATTGCTGGTAGCGCCTTAATATTCGAACTAAACCGATATATTAGTACTTTGTTCACTTGTTTTGATTTTTCATAAATTTTGTTTAGAAATACTTAGTTATTCGGTGTGTGAATTTCAGATTTATATCACATTAACATTGTTTTTTCTATCAAAAAAATATAAAAATAAAAATTAAAAAAAAAAAAAAAAAAATATTAAAGAATATTTGGCCATCAGTTCAAGTAATACCGTCTCATTTTAATAGAAAACAAAGACGTGCTGGAATCGTTTTCTACTACTCAGACATTACTAAAAAAAAAAAAAAAAAAAAAAAAAAAAAAAAAAAAAAAAAATTGAATCAGATTCTAATTCAGAAAAGGCTAAAAGAAAAAAGAAAAGAACGTGCTCAACATTAAACAAAGAATTAAATTTTATCGATATCGAAGAACTATTAATTTTAATGTACATATGTACTTATACACAAATGATTATGTATATATATACATACATATTTGAAAATTGTGCATAACGTAAAACTGAAATATTCTTAAAAATAATCCGCATATATTTCGAAAAAAAAAGAAAAAGAAAAGAAAAGCCAAAAAAGCAAAAACAACAATAACATCAACATTTACAAAAATTCTAAAAATAATTTCTTGCTTTTAACAAAAAGCACATTTTTTTAATGAAAAGAAGAAGAGCCGAAAACATCTCTCGCCAATAATTGTGAACAAACATAATTCCAGCACGGAAATAATATCTCAAAGAAGATTGAAAAACAATTAATTGAAATTGAACGTCAATCTCTTTTTCAAGCGATATATAATTTCCAAGTTTACTTGCGTTGAGCTTTTAACTGCCGTAACTTCATTACGAAATGCATCTGCTGTAGTTTACATGTTTGGTGAAGAAAAAAAAAAATTAAACGGTAAGAATAAAATGCCAACAGACACACATGCATACCCGTATCTACATACATGGACACATATTTTTACATAAAAATCTGGCATCACTGACATGCGCAAAAGAGCAAAAAAACACTACGATCTGTTAAACGTCAACTAGCTGGCATACCCTACATTGATAAATTAGGAGTACGTTTTCGTTGCTTCGGATAAAGATAATGCTTTTCATTCAATCAAAATATATATGGTTAACAGCAATGTAAGAATAGCTCTCTACTTCAATTCAAAATGCAAGCCATGCCATCAGTGCTATCAGTTGTCTTAACTTGTCTTGGATAAGGTTTAATGCAACTCTTTTAACGATCTCTAACACATTCTTTTCGTATGACTGAAAATCTTTATTTCGTTCCCTATCAAATTGAAAACGGGGAAGTAGAAAAGGCCCGCCAGTAAAGTCTTTCAATTTGCTGATGCCATAACCATCTCATGAAAACGAAGCATAATTTTATTGCGCTGATTTTATAGCATATGCAATAAGGATTTTTTCAGCTGGTGCTCCTTGTTCTTGTAGTATTTATTACAAGTAAGCAGTGCGAGTGCGAGTGCGTGTTCGCTTTCATTCGCCCTAGAGAACAAAACAGGATGAATTAATTTGTTTGCAATATTGCATCCAGTTAGGTCCCAGCCTCGTTTTTATTTCTTACCAATTTGCTCGGCTGTGCTCTTGAATCTATTTAGATTCGAGATGCCTTGTGTCTCAAAAAGGGAAACGATTTAGTCGATGATGCGCCCACAAAGTGCTGGTGAACTGTTAGATTCCTCTTCTACGTTTTCCCACTTAGCAGTGGTATTGTTTGCAGTTCGGTTATCTCTTACGCGAATTTAGAAATCCCACAAGGCATCCACTTGTTTAATTGCCAGGATCATGGCAATAGCTGTTAATTGATAAACAATTGTTTCCAAATAACTTGAAATGAAAATAAACGAAAAAGGTATGCCCTCATAGAAATATTCGCTGCGAAGCTTTCATTCACACCTACTCTCACCAACTGTCGCCGTTTTTCCAGCATAGCGTTTCAGTAGGAAAGAGTTTATGTTAATTTTGTAGAGAACTTTATACGAGAATAAATGTTTTTGAAGAAAAAAGTCCAGTCCTTTCTGGGAATTATTAATCTTGTTCTCGTTTTTTTTTTTTTTTTTTCGTTTTTTTGATCAGCGAAAAATTTCATTCAGGTTGTTTAAAACACCGCTACCGTCAAAAAAAAATTGAGACTTGTCTTAGTTGTTTTACCCAAAGTAAAATTTACAAAACTAAACCAATCTCGAAAATATATATGTTAGACGATAAATATCGATGTGAGATGTTTGCCTGCTTTGAAATTCGATTGCCACTTAATTGGTCGTAAAAAAGAAGACAACTTCGAAAAGTAATTCTTACCCTTTCCCACTCGGCACAACGTATTCTTCAATCTTGAAGAGTTTCGCCCCAACTAAGGTAAAGCGCATACATTTCACTAAAAGTAAAGACTAAAGAACAACGTTTTAGTTTGAAAATTCATTTCAATTTGTTCTGAACCACACTAAATAGAGAAATATTATTATTCTTAGATCGTGTACCGTTCCGTTTATGTCTAGTTTGAGATGACAGAAAACTCAGTATAACTTTAAAATTTGATAGAAAAATTTTGAATATTTTCCAAGATTTTTTTTAGTTTTACAGAAACTTCACTGGTAATAAAATATCAGTTTTTACCTTCAATGTTCTGAACTAATCAACTACTGATAATTTTCATTTTATCATCATCTCGAAATAATCCATTGCAATTGTTCGACCTCATCTATCTATGTCGATGATATCGTTGCAATTGTTTGAAATCCCATAATTTAATATGTTCCTAAAACTATGTTATTGTTCTCCAGACAACTTTTACTAATCAAACTTTATAGCAAAATTTTTAAATCCACTTCGGATGCGACATTGTGTGCAAAAACAAAACGAAATTAAAAAAAGAATTGAGAAGCGATGGAAACTGATTCGGTTGCTGTAAAGAAGGATTCGTCGCAGCAAGCAACTTTGCGACGGCCGGTGCAAATTGTGAAGAAACGCTCTGGACCATTAGATGAAGCCATACAGCAAGTAGATGTAAGTAATTTTGCGACAAATGCGCGGAAAGCTTCAACTCACACAGTGGTGGACGCAACGGATATGGTTAAGAGTACTACAAAAGAGCCTTTGAAAATACGCTTTTCGCCAAGAAATACATCTGCGTACTCGCACCGATCCAATAAGCGTACGTCAATTAAAGAGAAGAAGCGTGAACGATGGCTTTTTACTAGGAAAACGTGGAAATATATGACTGATGCGGGACGCAAGCTTATACCAGATGGGGCAGAAAATCGCAAGGAAGATATTCCAAAAATTGAAGCCCATTTTCAGCAAGTTTGTAGTGCGGAGCCACGCTTTATATTGTGGAGACGGAAATCGTCCTATCCAGGCGCTTTGCGGAGTTCCAAGCGACGTCTCAAACAGTTATTGCAGCACACTGGACAAAAGTATCCCAGTCTCAGAGAGCAGGAAGAAGCAAACAATATGGATGCGATTATAGATTTATTACATTCTCATCTTGGCTTAGATGACTCGATTAAAACGACTACACTATTAGGAACCAAAACCGTTCGGCCCGATCAGACATGTTCGCCCAGTGCTCAAAGACCAGCATCTAATAAATCATCATACATTTCCGGAAACAATGTATTTAATCGGACAGCAACTCTTTTAAAAGCTCCAGATCAATTGCAACATTCAAGTCACATCGATCAACTTCTAGAGCGATTACGCTTATTGGCGCAAAGTTCGGCGTGGCAAAGAACAATATGCATACGGCCTGAAGCAATTACGTCCGATTTTCTTAATGACAAATTAGCCATGAAGAAGATATATAGCGCTTTAAAGAAACAGCAATTGCATCGAATTCTTAACGTTCCCGCGATTCCATCCAAAAACCAAGCAAATCTTAAACATTCGTCTTCCTTATCATCACTGCTGCATTTTGGTAACTTCCAGCGCTCATATTCGAATCGCAAAGGAAAAGAAGGTGCACCTAAAGCTAGTACTGACTCCAGCACAGGGGCGGAGCCAGCAACATTAACAGCAGCAAGACAGTGCACTTCGTTAAACGACAATGCAAGTTCATCTTTGAGTTTCCGTCCATCGCCAGAAAACTCAACGCAAATGACTAAAAATTCAAGAGGATTGAAGAAAAAATCAACGCCAACTATTTCGTGCAGCACGCAAACAACATTCATAGCTTTAAGTGAAATCAAGCGATTAGGCGCCGAATACAAAGATAAAAAAAGAGAACAGGCTCTGCTCAAAGGTAGTGTGGAAGATAAGTGCAACCAACCACGTCTACGAAAAAGTTCTTTAGATAACGAGGACATTTCTCAATCGGTAAGTGATACCATTAAACGTTACTTGCGCATGGCTCGCAAGAAAAGTGTTCAGGAGAGTCCAGCGAATCAATTCAAATGCATTAATTATGATCGCAACTTGCGTAATATTCAAGCCAAAGGCGAAATCAATCCACCGGGTATGGACGAGGATAATAATAAAGCAATTCAAACATTAGATGCTTGGGCCGTCATTATGTTGGACGTTATACATGGACATGAATGCGCTGAAACCTTAGAAGCTGCTCATCGCGAATGGCAGGAATTGCTCAATGAACGTTTACAACGCAAATTGCAATACGAACAAAATGTCTTGCTAACGGCAAATTCAGCTTATGGTTCCTCTCTATCTAGTCGCAGTTCATCGTCGGTACCCACTTCACCGACATCCCCACCCTTATCTCCCACTATAACTTCGCAAACGTCGTCATCGTCATGCTCAACAAGTGACGTTTATTCAGCGATTAGTAGCAGTGGAACGAACGTCCCGCTGGCCCTGACAATTGCTGATAAAACTCACTCTGGAAATATATTGCATACAAGTTCGCAATTTTTATCGAATCTTTGGCACTCTACGACAGCATTTTCATCACATACGCCCTCAGGAATAGCAGCAACAGCGGAAACAGGTGGTGCCTGCATCAATAAGAATATAGCATCGGCATCAATGGGATCACTTTCTTCCAGTAAGTTTACCTTTCAGCAAAAGTTATACATTAACGCGTTCGCATTAAACACTTGAACTAATAAATATTGAATGAGCACTAAAGGCCCTTAATTATCCTTGCATGCATTTCTTCCAATCATATGTCCTGAAGTCTATATAATAAAAATCATTTTACTTTCGTATTAATCTTTTCCCGACTAAACAAGAGGGATTTACGGTTCAAACAGGCGAAGTTCTCAACACACAGCACAAGGCGTAGATATTCCAAATAGCTTTAATTAAAAAAATGTTTCTCTATACAGAATGTGCTTTTTCTTTGTGGCCTCAGTATTAACAACTTTTTAGATAAACAAAAAAAAAGAAAAAAAAATGCTTCTTCTAAACTAACTGCAAGTGCCGGGGATCCGGGGTGAAAGGCAACATAAGTAAATATTAAGAAATTGAATATTAGCCAGCCGTGAGTAGATTCTCAAAAACCTCCCCCCCCATACGAAAACATTCATCACACTTTCTATATATATATATATGTAAAGCCTTAAGCCTTAACTGCCAAAATTTCGAGAAAAAATCAAGCTATTATGCCATACACAAGAACATCTAGACATCAGCGACGCAGATTTATTATCGCTAAATTACGATGCATTGTCCTAAGGGATATGTTAGTGGTGCACGGGTATATACTTTTATGACGGAGCCTGATTTTATTTTTTTGCATTCAACTTACCGAAGCCTACGCTCTGTTTACTCATTTTTTACTTTCCTTTCAGCAAACATGCAGAAGTCAAAATCATCTTCAAATGTTGGACAATTTGTCTCTCGTAGAATACAAAAGAATCGCTCGAAAAGTCAAACAAGGCCAGTTAGCTCGATACTTTCAAGTTATGTAACATCTGTCCCGGCTTTCAAATGGACACCTGCTGTAAGTATATTTTGCTGCAATGAAATGAAAAATAAGTAAAAGTAAGAGAATTTCTATGCAGAGAGTCTCTGCTTAGAAAAGATAAAAATCGAACATCATAGTCCATGGCTGTGTGCGATCTACCCAAACGCCATCTATAAGCATTTGTTTGATAAGATAAAGGACGATGAAGGAAAAGTATTACGTTTAAGTGGCAGAAGCGTTAATGTAATTAATTTAATGCCGATAGCACACGAATAGTATGCGACACACGCGTTATTACTTTTGACGACGGGATATAACAAATCTTTAATATGTTAGCCATGTTTTACAAAAACAAAAAAAAGCTTTTTCATGCTTAATCCTAGGGATTGTTGGTCTTTATGTAAATATTTTAACAAATTGTTCTCGTTATATACGTAAATATATTCTTAAAGAATGTATAAACAGTAAATAAAAAATAATAATAAAGAACAGAAAGGCGAGCACGTCGGTTGTGACCGAATAGGCATGACATAGATACGCTTGACAATGTCGTCGAATGGTATTTTTAAAATAAATCGTAGATTTCGCATTGTCAGGACATTAAATAAAGTTGTTGTTATTTGCTTAATAAACATTTGTGGAGATTAATATTTTCATAGCCTACAACAACATGCGACCCAGGGGCGTGTTAATTTTGTGCGGATATCTACGACACCCAGAAGGATGTGGAACAGATCCCTTACGGATCAATACATAATCACTGTCTGAATCGATCCAAATTTATCTGTCCGTCTGTCCGCCTTCTATTCAACTTACAAGCCGTATTTTTTGAAATATTTTGATGAAATTTGGTATGCAGGCATATTTCGGCCCAAGAATAAATCCCATTACAAATGGTTTGGATCGGATCACTCTCTCGACCACCTACCTTGTAACGCTTTATTATAAAAAGTCGTTCTATGAATAACAGTAGAATGCTGAAGGGCATAGAATGGTGGACCGTGGCCCGCTATAGTATTTTGGCTTCTTTTTATTCAATAATTTATTTAATATATTTTCTAAATAATCTTTTAATTCTTTTAGGGTGAATTCACATGGATATCCGAAAATGGTGACAAATTATATTTGATGGATTCACCACTGTACACGTTATCCGATACAGAAGCTAAGTTATTGCAACGAGTAGTAATGGAAAAAGTCGGTGAATTCAATATTAATATCAGCGAAAGCGGCTGTAAGCATACACATGCATATTGGAACAATATGTTTTCAGTTTTTCACTGCACTTGTTATACCCACCAGCACGATGGGCAATTTGATATTGCGTTTGTTAATTATTGAAAAACGGTCATCGGAAAACTCATCAAAATATTAATACAAATATTCTGTCTGTCTACTTATCGGCTAAAGCCGGATATAAAATTCTATCTTATTCTCTCTTTTTAGACACGGATAACAAATCGCATAAACGTCGAATTTTGGCAAAAAAGAAAGCTATGACCACTAGTTTATTTGACATAGGTAAAAAGGATTACAGTAAGTGAAGAATTTCGATTTATTAACTATAAAAGTGTCTCTACATTGTTTCGGAATTTTGTAATTCCATCCAAATGACAATCTTTGGAAACTTCGTGAAGATACTTAATATAGCAATAACTTGAAATTTATTTAAGTGTATTTTCTACTTTTTGGATCAGGTTCCAATACGACAATATTTGGCAATAGTCTCGAGTCGTGTGTGGCCAATGATAAAATACGTGATGGTTTAAACTTAAATGTTTGTTCAGAGAAGGGTTCTCGTAATTCGATTGCCTCTTTATTTCGCGGGGGAGTAGTTACAGATCCACTTAAATTCCATGATAACGTAAATATAAAAAAAAAAAAATAGTATGCAACTTGCTTTTGAAAGTAAATTATTACATATTTAGGTGCGATCCTGTGAAAGCTTACCTTCCAATGCACCGGTAGAGAGTGGAGGCAAGACTCGTTCGAAAACGAGCTCAGTAAGCAATTACTTTGGTAATCTCGGTAAATCTGCATCGATGCAAAAATCTCGCAGTCAAACTGATATGCGTCGCAAAAGCCAGGAATTGGAAAAAAATACCGCGGAATACAGCGAGAATCATGTCAGGGACTATGACGAGCAATGCGATCTTGCAAAGCCAGAATTGAAAGTACCAAAATTTATGATCTCATGCCTTAATTATTTAGAAAAAAATGGACTTCATTCAGTCGGATTATTTCGTGTAAGCCCATCCAAGAAACGAGTAAAGCAAGTAAGCACAAATGTATTTCTTAGCTCAGCTGTATCTAATAATCGTTTCGTCAAATTCCTTCCAGATGCGTGACGAGCTTGAAAAAACTGGGAAGAAAAGTTTTGATGACAATACCAGTCCCCACGATGTGGCCACTTTGCTCAAGGAATTTCTCAGGGATCTACCAGAGCCTTTATTAACAAATAAATTATATACACCATTGTTAGAAACTCAAAGTAAGCACATATATATAGGAATTATGATCAAATAGAGTGCTGCAAGATATGCTACAATATATATTCTAACATATGCTACAAGATATGCTGCAATATATATTCGAACATATGCTACAAGATATGCTACAATATATATTTTAACATATGCTACAAGATATGCTACAATATATATTCGGACATATGCTACAAGATATGCTACAATATATATTCTAACATACGCTGCCAGATATGCTATAATATATACTGTAGAATATGTTACCGCATGTATTATAAGATATGCTACAAAATATACTACATTTGGAAAGGTAGATATTTTGTAAATGACTGGATTTGCATTCACTTGAGTACTAAATAATGCAGAGTTTCTTACAATTAATAGAAATTCGTAATAGGCGTTTACAAATGGAAGCCATTTCGCATTTAGTTAAGCTTTTGCCCCCTGCTCACAGAGATACTTTGTACGTATTACTAAGGTTTTTAGCCAAGGTAGCCGCTTGCAGTGATGATATCCCACCAAGCGATAACAGTCAGCAGGGTAATGGCAATAAGATGGATAGTAACAATCTAGCAACAGTCTTTGCACCCAATATATTACGCACAACCAATCCCGCCCTGGGGAATAATGCGTCCAGCGATGAACAAGAGTACATGAGCGATGCGATCAATGTTGTAAGGTAAGTACATTCCTACGTCATAGAGAAAAGCCCGATATTTATTTATGGTAAATCTTTCGTGAACTGTAATCTTCGTTAGGTTCATTAGAAAATGTCTCTTGTGACATATATGTATATCTCATACACATATCTTTACATTTTCATATCCCATGTCACTTTTGTTAAGTATATGTTTGTACAGATATATGCACCATTATGAAGGGGTTGAGAGAGGTCGCACGACTCTCTATATCGCTATAACGGTTTTCATGGAAGCCTTTCTATGACAGCAAGATCTAAATTTCAAAAGAATAATAAGTGTGGCAATAGCATGAACTGCAAACAAGTAAAAACACTAGAGGAAGACGCAGCCCATCATTAAATACCCTACATCACTTCGTTTAATACAGTTGCTCATATAACGGCTTTTCAAGATAAGGCTTCATATAGCTAGTGATCGAAACAGTGGTCTGATCCGAACCGAATAGATGATGAGTCCATCTTAAGTCCTTCTAGATGTTGCATACCCAAAAACTTAATGCACCTTTGTACCAAACGTGATTTGGCATATAAAACTTTGAACCATGTGTCGGTTCGGGTTGTTGGTCGTCCATATAAAGATTCCCACGAAAATTAAATATTTACACGATAACAAGGGATGATTTTTTGGCATTTTACGACACGTATTAGTAAACTATTGTATAAGACGGGAGTATGTAAGATTTTAAAAGCCTTATCCGGCCATAACTTCTCTTAGCTTCTTTTTATTTACTCGTTTTATTAAATTGTTTCATTTTTATAGAATAATGATCGACCACTATGAGGAAATTTTCAAAGTACCTGCGGAGCTAATGGATGCTGTATACTCGCAAATGTTAGATGAATGCCCGGATCAGTTATATCGAATATGTGAATTTCGCAGTCACGTATTGCAGTAAGTGAAAAATTTTACTTCGATATTTTAAAACTGTATGTACAACAACTATCACTATTTAAAGGGGAGAACAGCAGCTTCATTTAAGTTTATCAAATACTCCCGACCGAACCCAGGAATTAGCCGATGCAGTTAAAAATCGACTTTGTAAGCAGACTGTGATACCTAGCACTGATTCATCAAAAATCCGGTATTTATTAAATATTTTAATTAAATCATTTATTAATTCTTGATTTTCAACAGAGAGTATTTGGAAACCTACACGAATGATTTTTACGGTTCTGAATCACTTCAACAAGCACAAGTCACAGGCTTTGATCGTCGCAAGTCTTCACCAAACGTTCTGCACCAGCAATCGGGAATCTTGTCGGCCAGCTTACAAATACCTATGCATCTCAATTACGATGAAGTATTTTGTCACAGTGTGTCGGACGGAATTGCTGAAACGTCCAACTCGAACGCCAATTGTAAAAAGATCCTAATGGAAAAAATTACAAACATCCCAAGAGAGGAAAGTGAAAGCGAATGTAAGTTTAAGAATTAAAAAAAACTGCGATAGGTGTTAATCCAGCCGTCGCGTAAAGTTCGTTGCACATTTATTATTATTCGATAAATAATTCAATGTACGCGAATTTTAACAATTTCTCAGATCTTCCAATTTCGGGTTCATTGTCATTTACAACAAGGAAAGACAAGAGCACAGTATCTTCCATAAGTGATCAGAAACCAATTCCACCACAGCGCAAAGACGTTAAACTCCATACGCGAAAGCAACAATTGTCGGCGTCGATGAACGAAGTAGCAAAGAGCAGCATCACAAGCGCTACAATTATATTGAATAGGGATCAAAATATTCGTAGACATAACAACGAACCAAAACCTCCAGCCAGTATAACGAATATAGGAGACGCGATACTACGCTCGAAAACTGCCGACTTTGAAAGAATGTCTGGAACCTCTTTAGCAAAATCAAGAGGAACCGTTACGACTACTACCGCTACTACTACTAAACGATCACAAAGCGGTACAAGTATTGCTAACCTCGCCAGCAAAACCACTAGTACTCTAAGAAGTATTTCATCATCGAGTCAACAGTTATACAAACGGCAGGAACTAATATCTAGTGCGAATAATGCAATAAAAAAATGAAAAATATAAACTGTAAAAATATTCCACTCAAACTGTTCAATACATATATTGCGTATACATATATAATATATAATGTATAGTTTTTTACATACATTTAGTCTTTTTTTATGTATTTTTTATATTTTTAGCACAATATTTTTATGCGGAAAAGTTTATTTTAATAAAAAACAAGTAAGAAAGAAGAAGAAATAGGTAAGAGAACAAGTAATAAAAAAGAAATAAGATACCCTACATCACTTTGCCTTATTCACCCTTTTTGGTAATAATACACTAAAAATGCAAAGCCATACTTTTTATGAAAGACCGTATATTGGAGAAGGATGCTGGAAAAGTGACGTGACACGATTCAAATTTTGAAAACTTCTAACGAGTAAAAATCCAAAAATTTTTGTTAAACAAAAATGCGGGTTGTGTTCAGTTTACGTTCCATTATGCCTTTCTGATCCGACCGATTTCGGCCATTTTCAATACCACCCTGCCTTCCGAAACTTGCAATGTTGCTACCAAATTTGAAGTGGATATCTTCGTTTTTGCGACCAGGAGAGTGCCAACAATACACACCGAACAGACACAGACACAGACGGACGGACTTGGCTAAATCAACTCATAATTTCATGCTAATCAAGAAGATATATACTTTATAGGGTCTCTGAAGATTGCTTTTGGATGTTACATATACTTTGGGAAAAAACAAAAATGAGCAAACCCCACCCTTCAGTGGTGGGTATAACTAAATTTACACTTTCTCGCCTCATAATTTTTAATCCTAATAATCAGTGGTGTTGTGCTAATTTTTTTTTACCGGATCGCCATTTTTTTTTTTTTTTAACGGAACGCGTATATATTATAGAATAGAGACGGGGCCGATCCTAGGTAGGCGGCCGCTCTGTGCGGTCTCATGTCCCAAATTTGACGACGGGGGGGAAATTTCCCCCAATTCTCGTTATGAGAAATCATTTTTAGTTTCGGAACGCGTTCCTGTCCAAAAAGGAAGTACCAAAACGACGTTCCGGAGCGTTCCGGCTCGACAACACCCCTGCTAATAATGCAGAGTTAATTAGTGTCTGTCTGAAGTCATCTAAATGACTTGCTCTTACATCACTTCATCGTCTAATTCAGTCATCTACTTACAGCATGTCATTCACATTCGGGAAGTGTCCGATGACCTCCAATGATGTTCTTATAACTCCGGGTGATTTTTGATTCCTTCTATAAAGAAAAAGGTAATTTGGGCATGATACAGTTACGTATGTTATATGATTCAAGTAACAAATTACTGGATTTAGTATTTTCGAATGTAGTTAATGTATCGATTTCTCGCATCCATCTCTTAGTCCACTCGGAAGACTGTTTTCATCCGACGATTGTTATTTCTGTCGATATTGAGTTTCATAAACAGCTTGAATCTGATATCAAGGTACAGAAATATGATTTTTTTAAAGCCAATTATGGAGCACTATATACAGAGGTTCCCATTTTACAGGGGTTTGCTAGGGGTTTAGTTTGATTTTATTATTGAGTGTAACATTTACGTGTTGGCTGACTTTAAAGTTGGTTGAAATTACGCCTGGGGGGACGAAAGAGCTTAAACGTCTCGGACACTTTTAGAAATAGTCTTTTTAAAGGTTTAAGGGAATCGCTTGCCATATCGGTTTTTTTTCTTACACAGATTCGATACAATTATAAGTTTTACTTACACTACTTAAAAAACAAGTGAAAACATTATAATCGGGCTAGACCGACTGTTGAATACCCTATACCATATTGTCTAACATAATAATTTTTTTTTACCATAGATCACAAAAATTCAAAAAATGACCGCGACTCGGTTCGAAGTTTTCACCGTTTGTAGTTTACTGTCGTATATGCAGAATTGTGACATTTGGAACAAATTTCATTTTTAACTTGTTCGCAACATTTTTTGAACAATATACGAATGTTTGTAGCTATCCCTATTATATTGAAACATTTTCTCGGATTTTGGAGTTTTTAATGCCCTATGTGGGCTAAAATTGTCCGATCTCCCTGATCCGGATAACGTTCCTTCAAGTGTCCCAACCAGTTGTGCGAATATTTTAGGGAAAACAAGGATATTTTTAATCTTTTTCCCTCTATTGGAGTTTTTCCAAGTATCTGGGAATGCAGTTATATTTTACCGCTGCATAACTCTGACAGTAGAACTGAGAATTACAGGAGAATCCGAAAATTAGATCTACATTGTCCAAATATGGTACAGTTAATTTTTACATCAAATTATTATTACGGGCCAACTTTTTTCAAAACTCTTATAGGAGGTGAGATATAGAAAATAGACGATTAGTTACAATTTTTGTCGAAAAACTTAAATAATTGCAATTTTCTTATAACGACGTTTGCAAGGAAAGACATTTAGTACAGCGACTGCTCGTGAAAGTAGTCCAATCCAATTAAATGAAGTTAAGGCGGTGTACCAAATTTCATCAAAATAACTCATATACTACGATCTGTAGCTAGAACACAAATATACATGGCCTGACATCAGAGGAATCGACGTGCCTAAGTCGATTCAGAAAATAATTTTGAATCGATCGGTAAAAATAAAAAAATCTCTGGCCCTTCTGTTCCGTTGGACATGCGTTAAGGAACAATCGAAATTGTCTTTTGATGGATAGCTACACTCTTCAAACTCTGTACTGTGGCGAGGAGTGTTCTGGCAAGTCTTCATTGTCGGAAAACGAAAACTTCCCAGCGGTTTGCTGATTTTAATCCATGTCGTGCGGACGGACACCAAAGATTCTAAACATAGTGTTGGCTGTAGCAAGGTGCATCGTGCAAAATTATTCTCGATAATCGAAAAGTGAACTAATCAGAGATAGCTGGCATCATAAAGCGAGGCCATAATATGAACTGGTTTTCCATGAAAATTTTGGCACGAAAGAAAGCTGTTTTCCAAATTCGGACCGCGTTCATTCACCGTGAAACAACAGTATGATGTCCCAAATCGATATATTAAAATTCCACAGTTGGCATTTTCTTTTGCCTTCGTCCCCTCAGCTATTTTTGCCTATTTGAAGTTCTTAAAAAAAACCTTTCAGGTCCGTATAAAAAAATAATAAAGTCATTGTGAAAATTGGGAGATATTTGGACACATTTGGAACGCCTTGGATGTCTTTCTATAGAAAAAAACTGGACTGGTAACCAATAAAAAAAAGTTTGTTCAATTATTTATGGTAAGTCACGGCTATCATGGTACACTGAAGATTATCTATACCGGTTACGCATTCATTTCAATATCACTTGGAAACCTATTTCTATTTAAGGAGTTTCTTTAAGCTTGCAACAACCAAAAAGAAGCTTCTCTAGACCTTACAAAGTATATATATATATATACATATATGTATCGTTGTTCAGTAGAAAATTCTTAATCGATTTAGGCAGATTTGTTCGCCTATACGACGTGCATTGTTGACCCTTCCCTTGATACCGATATCACCACGAAATTCGATAAAAACATTGGAAATCCTTCTACACGAAAATGGTCAAAGGACACGCCTACGGTAAATGAAGGGTAGCGAATATATAGGATTAGGCGTCTGCCGAATATCAACTTCTTTCTCAGCATTAAGAGATAGATTCACCTTTTATTATGCCGATCGATTTAGAATCATTATCTGAATCGATTTAAGCTTGTCTGGTCCTATGTCCGCCTGGTTTTCTTGTATTCAACCTACGGGTCACAATTTTTGAGAGATTTTGATTAAATCTGGTGCAATAACATGAGTTTTCACCCGTTTCTTATATAACGTCTTTCTTTGAAGAATCGAAGAATTCCGTTACTCGTAGTCATCATTCATATCCATCGACTAGTTGCATAGATATTTCATTATTTTATCTCAATTTTCAATGCGGTTGAGACGACAATAACAACCGCTCACTATATAAACTTTAATCAAAAACTGATTCCATTCAAAAACGCAGTTTTTACTTATAACAAATGAAAGCAAAAAACTTAAAAGTGCATTAAATTGGTAGTCAGTCAAGGCATTGTTTTATTCGCTGCAATTTTTATTGCGGGTGTTAACAGTGTAAACAAAAAAAATTGTCATTATAACTCAAACAAATATGCTCGTGAAAGGCATTGTGAATTTTGTATGAGGACTTCAGCAGCGAATAAAATGTAGTAACAGACCGTTGGCTTCCCGCCAAAAGCAAAAGTAACGTAAACTTATTCTTTTCTACCATTTATAAAATACAAAATATATAATATATATATATAAACACTCACACATACACACATACAGATAAATACAAATTCATAAGAATTTCTAAGCAGGCAAAAGTTTTAACAAAAATTGGCTTTAGCAACATTGAAGAGTGTAAGCTCTCTTATAAGAATGCATTAGGTTGGCCTGTCTAAACATTTATGTGTATTTGTGTGAAGGAGGAGGAGGAGAGAATGAGATAAACGCAAGCAGCTCTCTTTTGTAAACTGGGCCATCTTAACAATACACATGCATCTATAAACAATTATTTACTATTTTGAAAATATTTAGTTGTTGTTTTTCCATTACGTATTGTATGTTGTATTCGTTTCATCTGCATACATATACAATAAATCTTTATAACGAATTGTAAGCATTGCCAGTGGGACTTTCTGCATGAGTATGAAAGCCCATTAACTGTTTCTGTTGGAGAGTGATCCATTTTGTTTTTTAAAGCTTATTTTTTGCGCTCATGCTTTCTTCCACATTTTCTGTCACGTTGAAAGACCTTTTTCGCATTACGGTACGTACGTACGTGCACTGCTGTTAATTTTCTTCGAGTGGGGAAACAAATTTTGTAAGTTTCATGTTTTTGTTAAAAGAGTTTGTTGCGTTCTTCTTTATGAATAGAGCAAAACCATATTAAAGTTGTTTGACGAGCTGAGCTCATCATCACTAAAAAGCTTAGTGTAGTTTACAATAGCAATTTCTATCTTAACGGGATGGATGGCTTATTTCCGTTGTTAAGTATTCGAAAATATTAATTTATTGCATATTCTTTGGATTAGCTTTAGGTTAGAATTTTACTTAAAGCTATGTAAAAATGAAACAAATGGAAGAAGATAACAGTGAGAAGATTTAAAAATTAAACGGTAAGATAAGATTACACTGACCCTACGATTGAACTTACACATGTATAATAGATATCCTCAACCTTTACAGAGTGAATTTTTATTTTAAAAAGAATGTCACGTTGACGGTATACCTAGTCTGTCAAAATATTTGCAACATCCAGAAGAAAGCTTCGGAGATGTTACAATGTATATATAATCAACCGGCAAGTACGTCCATAAGTCTATAAGTCTGTTTGTTCATTTAGGTATTTTTCCTGAGAAAAAGCACTCCATTCCAATAATCTTAGATCGTTAACTAGACATTGAATGATAAGGAAGATTTTTTTCTTTTAAATAAAAGACTGCCATAATTATATCATAAAAATCGTTTAAATTTTGTTTTAGACGGAAAAGGCGCAGTCAGCAAGATGCATTAAAAAAATGGTATTTTACGAGAGCTCGTGCGCCACAATTTTCTTTCTCTAAATTAATAAAATTTTTTTTGAATTACAGTAATCAACGTGCAACTATGTGGTGTTTCGTAATTAAGTTCGTCATAATGACTCCTAATATCGTGTTCAAAAGATGATAGCAACAATGTGGATATAATGGGGAATTTAATGAGTCCGAAATTCGGTAAGACGCATTAACAGATGCCAAGGAAAAGGAGTTACAGCTTATGTCCTATAGAGAAATAATTCTAAAGAGAATTCGGCCTTCTTCTCAGATACTTTCGGAAGTAATTTTGGAAATAAAATCTGCAATATTCCAGAACTTACTCTGCAGAATCTTTAACCTTTTCAATAATCATCGGCTTTCATCGGTTGCTTTAAATTGCTCTTTTGTTTCTGACATGATGAATGTCTCCAAATCCCCACAGATAGCCGCACAACATCCTGTCCTTACGAAACGGTCAGCAAGTGCAATATCTTTTTTGCATGAAACTTCTCATTTATATACCAAATATACATCTTTTTCCGTTGCCTGTAAAGTTAGCTATTGTAGCCAACTCTAATCCCTAACGAGCAATAATAATACTGTGACCAAAAAGTATGACCAATATTTAAGTTAAATTGCACAAGTACATCGAATATCGGAAATATTTTTTTTTTTTAAATTGGTGGCAATGTGGCAGTCATCTGTGTCAAAGTTCATACCATAAAAGTCATCAGTGCGCTGGCTTTCGTGCGAAAAAATGTATTCTTCACAAAGACAAGACGCAAAAGGTATTTCTTCACATTTTCACGATGTGTGTGAGCAAATGACTTCTGACTATCCATCAGTCATGGAAGGCGTTATTACTGGACATGAGACTTGGATCTATGCATGCGGCAAGGAAGTAACCGATCAAATGAGCGAATATCGTGCAAAATGTGTGACCTCGGAGAATGTTGAGACGTGGGGATGGAGAGAAAAAGGACCGCAAAAACCATGCCCAAGTCGCTCAAAAATCAAAGTTATGAACAGTTCTCTTTGGTTATCATGGTGCTGTGAACTATGAATTCTTTCCGCGGGGCGAAATTGTTGACGAACAATATTATTTGCTTTTAAGGCTTACTTTGAAGAGAACGAAGTAGATTTGGAAAAATCATTAGATTTAAAAAAGAAAAAATTAAATTGGTCTTACTTTTTGGACACAGTGAGATATTGCGCAAACTAATTTTAACTATCATTAAGCCGCTCCGAACTGCGGAGCGTAGAGCGTTT
This sequence comes from Glossina pallidipes, assembly GCA_000688715.1. Lineage (NCBI taxonomy): Eukaryota > Metazoa > Arthropoda > Insecta > Diptera > Glossinidae > Glossina > Glossina pallidipes. The sequence continues at coordinate 345,982 of KK499933.1, read as the reverse complement.
AAGAAATAAACACCCTATTCATTTTATTATTTATTCTTCTTCATTTTTTATTAGCTGATTATTTTTACTATTGTTTGCTCATTACTCATTATCTATTTCCCATTATTCATTATTTGTTATTCTCTTATACTCATTATTCATTATCTATTTCCCATTATTCATTATTTGCTTTTCATCATTTATTATGATATTTATTATTTATTATACATTATAGTTTATTTTTCATTATTTATTGTTTTTTTTTATTACTTATTTTGCATGCATAATTTATTATTATTAACAATTATTTACGATTTGTTATGATGTACTTATTATTCATTATTTATGATTCATTATTTATTATTTATTACTTATTATTTACTGTTCATAAATTATTATTTATTATTTATTATATATTATTTATTATTGATTAGTCATAAATTATCTCTTTTTCATTATTTATTATTTATTACTCATTATTTACTATTCATAAATTATTACCTCCTTTTCATTATTTATTATTTATTACTCATTACTTACTAAAATATTATAAATTATTATCTCCTTTTCATTATTTATTATATATTATGCGTTATTTATTATTCATAAATCATTATTTGTTTTCCATTATTTATTATTTATTATATATTATTCATTATTTATTATTCATAAATTATTATCTCTTTTTCATTATTTATTATTTATTATATATTATTCATTATTTATTATTCATAAATTATTATCTCTTTTTCATTATTTATTATTTAT